>JARJDR010017629.1:0-11177 GCA_030264135.1 Myllaena sp. GC000078 | reverse complement strand
TGCAGTTCACTGGTCCACAATGAATTCGTAAAATAATTCCAGACTCTTCCGCTTTAGGCGCTCCCACATGTGACGCAATTCAAACATGAATTATATTTGCGTCTATTAGAAATTACAAAAGAAATTACTTTAATCTTTAATGATGACGATCCTTTTGAACCAAGTAAAATACAATTAATGTGTATGTGTCATCAGAAACCACGCACGAACGTTGGTTTATAGAAATGAATTCGTATTATACCTTATTGATAAACTGTTTTGCACTTTATACAACGGCAAAAATCAAAAACCTCACCCTTGATCAGTACTTTCAACAATAAGCATAATCGACTGTGGCGTGTCCTGTGCTACGCCACGCACGCATTCCACCTGATGCGCTCCCCAATCTTTGCGTTGGCAGAATGTCGAGCAATACGGCGTGCGTCGACAAAGCGAGCATTCGGCAAGTGCCTCCCTATTGCAGTTGGCGCATTTTTTGTGCTGCTCATGATCCATTGCGGGCTGCAGCGTGTCGTTATCCGGCTGGAGTGCCGCCACCTGTGCCTCGACGCGTGCTGCCAGCACAGCGGTCTCCTTTTCCCTTTGGAACTGCTCCTGTTGCCTGCTGTAGATGTGTTTGATCTCGAAGATGCCGCGCTTGTACTCGGCCGATAGTCTCGAGATGGCCGTCGAGATCTCGATGAGCCGCTTGATGATGGGCATTGCATCGGTGGCTGATGTCTCCATAATATACTCATTGGAATCCAACCCGTCAGTGATCGATTGCCATGCATCATCCTTGGATGTGTTGCCTCCTTCATCTGCACTATCCTCACCACTCTCTCGTTGCTTCTTGATATTGCCATCCGGGTAATCTAATCAGAGATAATAATGCAAGCTACAATCTACAATGTACAACACCTACATGTCATACCATCCATACCATCCAGTTCTTTCCTGCGCTTCCGTTTGTACGGCGTAAACAAGCGTATTGGGCCGGTTGCAGACTCGTCGTCGCAGCACGCCGAGCATGTGCAGCTGGTCGCGTGCGGCAGAATGATGCCCTCGTCGATGAGCGTCTGCAGGCTGCGACCGCCAAAGCGTATGCTGCGCTTCCAGTCCTTGCTGGACGCTCGTCCGCAGAGCGCTTCGAATTCGCTCGGCGTGTACCAGGTGCCATCGTACTTGATGCACCGTCCGCGCCCGCCGGAGCCGAAGCGGTTCTTGTGCAGCTCCGCCGACGTGTTCTTGCAGCGCACAGGCAGCACAGGCAGGCCGGCGGCCTCCGACCACGAGCCAACCGTCGACGAAAGCGCCGCCGGCGCATTGCTATCCTCCTGGATGACAATCGTCTTCAGCTCGTTGCCGGCGCCGTCGGTCGCAATGTAGCCGTTGTTGTCCACGCACAGCATCGGCTTGAAGTGCGACAGCTGGTCCTGGGTGATGACATTGAATGTGGAGGTGATGAGCGAGCCGACGGGCAGCGTGACCGGCACGCCATGTCCATGGCGCACTGTCTGGATGGTCACGCGAGATTTGTCGTCTTCTTCGTCGTCGCAGTCGGCGGCCGCTGCTGCTGCTGCTGCGGCCGCTGCTGAAGATGATGCTGATGATAGCTGAGAGTGGGTGTGTGGCAGCCGTCGACCACCACCGGCACCTGCACCTGCAGTAGCACCACCAGCAGCCACCGCCACGGCGGAGGGGCGCTTATTCGAAACACTTGTGGCGACGATGCCGACGGAGCCGCCGCCGCCGCCATCGTGCTCGCTCGCAAGGTGTTCGGCTTCGGAAATGTCCGGTAGGACGACGCCTTCCGAGTTTGTCGTCTCCATCGCGTGCAGTCGCGTGGTCGTCGAATATCGGCAGGCACGGGGGCCACACGGAGACGGCCCGATCCGGTGATGATCGGCACGATCAACAGCTCGCGGTGGCTCGCGAAGTGGCCGGTGCCCTCCGATGCGGAGCGGACGCTGACGGACGCGGGCGACGCGGGCAAGGCTTGATTTGGCGACGCACGCCGCACGCCCCGCACGCCCACGCACGAACTGTACAGGCGGTGCAGACCGGTTTGCCTGGGTTTACCAATCTTCTCTATCTGCTGGCAAGGCTGGCAATGTTCTGCAACCTTCGGCTAGCTTCCGCCGTGCTGCTGGCTGACATGAGTCACATCAAAAGTCACTCAACGTACCCATTATTACAAATGCAACAGCTCGCCCAAAAACGCTGCTTCCGCTGCTGGCACGTACAACGCGGTTTTAGCGTGGTTGGTTCAGTTTGGTTAGAGACGTTAGAGAACGGTTATCGTTCGCACTCATTCGCACATACGCGCTGGTATTGAGCGAGAGTGAGAGGCCCTAACCTGTCAAATGCGCCGCGTTAGGCTGTGTTTCCTATACATACAGTGTGATCAGCAGCGATCAGTACGATTGCATGTTGTTTGCAAACACTGGTGTTTTCGCGTTGTTTGCTTGTGTTGTACGCGTAATCAATTTCCCAAATGCAAACGTGAGCGTTGTTGGCGTCGTTTTAGGGCAGGTGGTTGGTTGGCAAAGTGCGCAGCAGGGTAAACAAAGCGTCTTGAGGACTGTGAACGGGGTACAAAAATTTGGCGCGCAATTTGTCGCGCCGTCTCCATGACAATTGTTTGCTTGGTTATGTTGCATCTTCGGAATTGCGCGCTCCGCGAATTCATGCGATAACATCTCACATAAAACGCATCCAAACGAACAAATATCGCGCTGAACAAAGTAGTGTAGTGCAGTTCGGTGCAATTGTTTCATCTGGCGCTCAGAATGCCGTCGTTTGTGCGTCCGCACAAGGGAAGCAGCGGCAGCACGGGGAGCAGTGGTGCTGCTGGTGGTGGTGGTAGCAGCAGCAGTAGCGGTGGCGGCACCGGAGGCGGCGGTGGCAGCAGCACACGGCCCACACCAATCACCCCCATGTCGGAGCGCCAACAGCTTGCGCTACTCATGCAGATGACTGGCAACGAGGGGTCGCGCAGCCCGTCGTCGCAGGGCGCCGCACGCGCGCGCGATCGCAACGAGCGCGGCGAGACGCCGCTGCATCTTGCCGCCATCAAAGGCGATGTGGAGCAAGTCAGCAAACTGCTGGCGCACAGGGCGGATCCGAATGTTGGTGATTTTGCTGGTATTGTATTCCACCAACCAAATGCAAAGCCTTTGCATTGCTAAGCCTTGCAATCGTTTGCAGGCTGGACTCCGTTGCATGAGGCATGCAATCACGGTTGGTATGAGGTGGCCTTTCGACTGGTGCAGGCTGGTGCCAATGTGAATGCCAAGGGCTTGGACAACGAGACGCCGTTGCACGACGCCGCCATCAATGGGCATATGAAGCTGATTAAGCTGCTCGTCGAGCGCGGTGCCGACGTGCACGCGAAGAACTCCAAGGGCAAGACGCCGCTGGATGTTGCTGCGACACCGTCGGTGGCCGATTTTATGATCAATCCCAATCTGCCGATCGCTGGTGAGTGCCAAAAAACAACAATCATAATATGCATGCGGCCGGAGAAATAAGAAACGACGCAAAAAGTGCGCGCGCCAAGTCGCGACGAATCTGGCGCATGCGCGTTGCACGTCAACCTGCTCTTGCGCACGCACACAGCCGCGCACTGGACCTGCATACGTGTCGGAGCGCTTCCCCATCAGTGTTTATGTGCCGCCGCCAATTCTACCCATTCTTTTCCTCCATACTCGGCAATCTCGTGCATGGGTCGCGCCAAACTCTCGCAAAATGTATAATTTGCAATCGAAGTGGTCGCGGGCGGTGCATCCTCACCCCTCCAAGCTTATTTACGCGGGTGTGTGTATGTGAATGTGCTTTGCCCGACTTCACCGCCGCCGCCGTCTGTTCCGATTGATGTTGGTAGCCAATAAATTTGTCGCCGCCTCCACTGCCGCCGCGCCGCCGCCATCGTCTTCCCATTCTTCCCATTTGTGCAACAACTCTACCCCCTGCCGCCGTGTTCGCTCATTGTCTTCATTGTTCTACGCACTTACACCCACATGTCGAACGACAATCTTTTCGTGCCGTTGTCGCAATTCTCATTGACGCTCTTGTTCTGTTTCGTATCCTTTGCGGACGACGGCAAGATCTAGTCCTAGACAGTCCTAGTTACATACTAGATGCGTATGCGTGAGTGCACGCTAAGTATTGTGTAGGTGACTAGAGATCTTGGGCACACGGCGCGTTGTCGTTTAATCTGGAGATGCGACGTGCATCCCAGTTACACAAAGGTATGTTTCTTCTCAATTGATGTGTATTTACCATCAGAAAAGACGATGTAACACGAATAATGTGATCTATCAGTTTATCAATTTGTTTATGTACATTATATACTCCTCATACCATGATCAAATTCGCAACGCATTGCATGTCTCAATATGCACTACCTATTATAGCAATGGCAAATTTACAATGGCAACGTTCTTTTAGAGTCCAGTGCATCAACCAGATTGCCACCGCGCGCGCGGGATGAGAAGAAGCTAACGGCCGAGAAGAAAGACGAAATGGAAACGAAAGCCGTGCCCGCCGACGACGTGTATGAGTTCAAGGCGTCGAAAGAGTCGGCCGAGAAATCGCCCACGGAGAAAGCGCCCGAGCCGGACGGCGATGCAAGCACGTCGGAAACGCCAACGGTGGCGGTGCCAGAGTCAGAGGCGGCAGCGACATCAGCAGCGGCAGTGGTAAAGCGAAACTTCACCGAGATGTCCGACAGTAACGACACTCCGACGGATGCTGCTGGTGGTGATGATGAGAATCGCCGCAAGAAGCGCAAGGACAGCGATGCGAAAGAGGCGAAGAGCGCAGGAGGCGCAAGCGCGCGCAACATCGCGGCGAGCGCAAAAGGGCAAAGCGTCAAGGCTGGCGGTGCAGCCGCAAGCAAAACGGCCAGTGGCGGTGGTGGCAGCGGCAGCGGCACCACCACGAAGGATCGCAAGAGTCCGGTGGATAGTCCCAAACCGGTGACGAGCGACGCCGAGGCGGACGACGCAAAGAGCGATTTGAAGGTGCCGCCGCTTAAGATCGTCATACCGCAGAGTGCGCAGGCCGGCGAACCGGAGACGGGGCAGACTGGGCGCAACGGCAAGAATAATTCGCAACGCACACATGCCGCGTTGCCGTATGTGGTACCGAGCAGCGCGGACGGGGAGAAGGAATCGAACAGCGGCAATAACTCGCCGACGGAGGGTTTGACGAGCAAGGATGAGAAAAAGGAACCAGTTGCTGGCGGTAATGGCAGCGGTGGCAGTGGCAGTGGGAGCAGCAGCAGCGGCAACGCCACCGGCAGCGGTAGTGGTGCTCCTGCTACTACTGCTGCTGCTGGTGCTGGTGCCGGTGGCGCAGGGTCTAATAGCGAGGAGAAGGCACATCATCAGCGTGTGCTACGCAGTTCGCATCGTGGTGGGGGCGGTAGCGGTGGCGGCGGTCCGACAGACCGTAGCAACAATTCATCGCCGCAATTACAGCGTTCGCATTCGCCGTCGCCCTCCGCGTCGCCTGCTGCCTCTACGACGGAGGTCCCCGTGGTGACAACACAAGGTGCCGCCACCACCGTCACGAACAAAATCACGGATAGTGCCGCTGGCGGTAGTAATGATCCGGAGCCATCCACTTCTTCTTCGTCGTCCTCGTCCAATTCCGGCAACGGCGGCAGTGCTTCGACGGCGCCGGTCGAGTTGCATCCGCGCAAACGGAAGATGAAACCGAACAAGGAACAGCCGACCGCACCGACGACGAGCGCCGACGCGACGGAACCGTCCGCCGTCTCCGAAGTGCATCCGCATGACCAACCGATTACCAACTGCTATCAGCTGTACTTGAACATCCGCAAGCAGATCGACAAACGACGCAAGGGATTGTTCCCGGTGCAACCGAAACCGCCGCAAGGCTTCAAGGATTACCTAATGAACCGTTGCACGTATGTGCTTGCCGGACGAGCGCCCACGACGCCGTTCATCACACCCATTGCGAGCATGCCGCCCCAGATGAAGGACTTGTTCACCGAGCAGGAGACCGAACGCTTCAAGCTATTCATGCAGGTAACTTGTGTGTTTGTGTGCGTCATGCGCTATAGCGATGCTACAATTCCCTCTGTGTTTGCAGCATTTGATCGAAAAGGAGAAATTGGTACTTGCCGTCGAGCAGGAGATACTGCGCGTGCACGGGCGGGCAGCGCGCGCGCTCGCCAACCAGTCGTTGCCGTTCTCAGTGTGCACCATTCTGCGCGACGAGGAGGTGTACAATCTGATCACGCCCGAGCAGGAGGAGAAGGATCGCAATGCGCGCTCGCGCTACAATGGCCGCCTCTTCCTCAGCTGGCTGCAGGACGTTGACGACAAGTGGGAGAAGATCAAGGAGCACATGCTGCTGCGGCACCACAACGAGGCCGAGTCGCTGTACGCTGTGCAAAAGATGGACTGGGAGTGGAAGCTGAAGGAGTTGAATCTCTGCGATGCAAAGGTGACACCAACCATCGACGACGCGCACCTGCCGATGGTGCACGTGAGCGACGACTTTGACTTGCTGCCGGCTTAGGAGAAGTTCAGTTTCCCACTGTAGGATTGATTTTTTTAAGTAACTGTACAGAGATGATAAGACTTTATACACATTATATGTCTGATGATGAGAGTATGCGCATCATTTTTGACGTTTTGTCACATCCACAGCCAGTTTCATCATTCAAGTTGCGCCAAATTGCATTCATGGACAATCCATGGAAATAATTCGTGTTGGACAGTGTCGCCATTCATCCCGATCGTTCCTAAATTCCGCCTTCACGAGCATGAAGTGTCTTTAGCGGGGTGTAGAGAAAGAAATCACGCAATAACATTGATTACTAATTAGCCACATTTACCCCTTTCCCCTGCCCGCACCTGCCAGGCTGTGCCATAAAGAGTGAGGTTAGTCTCAAAGTTGCAAACGGTACCGAGCAGTACCGAGCGGGTGCAAGAGTCAGCAAAAGTGGCAAAAGTTATGTGACCGCAATCGAAGAGAATTTCATTGATATGGCATATAGGATTCTAAGCACATGCAAACGATTGGGAAGAATCGGTCGATTCATAGTTCAGCATCCAAACGACACCAATTTAATTAAAAGGGTACGTACTCAAATCGTTTCTCACACCACGCCGCTCCCTGGCACTACCATAGTGACAACTCTTTGAATGCGTTCCATTTCAACGCTCCTGCTTGCTCCTGCTTCACGTTGATCCAATGCAGAAGAATGTCGTATGATGCAATTTTCTTCCAGAATGTCACAACACTTAGATCAGTACTGAATGAATGGCTGCTCTTCTGCGAAAAGGCACCAAAAGGCTTTGAGAAGTACTTTAAAGATAAGCCTGGTGCACCGAAGGAGGCGACTCCTGGCGAAGCGGCGAAGGAGGCCAAAGCAGCTGGCAAACCAGAGCCATCCAGACCAGAGCCCACCAAGCCATCTACAAGCGGTGCACCGCCTCCATCACAACAGCAACAGCAGGGCAGTAAGCCATATGATAACTGGTCGTTTGGTCTGTTTGGTGGCACCGGCAATCGCGGCAGCGGCGGCGGTAAACCGTTCGGCGATGGTGACAAAGAGAAATGGTACATTTTCGGCGCCGCCGGTGCGGTGGCATTCCTTGCAACCCTAGCACTCTGGGAGATGGGATACAAAGAGATCAGCTGGAAGGAGTTTGTGCATTCATACCTGGCACGTGGCGTCGTCGAAAAATTGGAAGTGGTGAATAAAAAATGGGTGCGCGTGAAGCTGTTGCCGGGGAACCTAGTCGAAGGAAATGTAAGTGGCGGCCACCATCCTCAGCGCGGGGGGGTCTAATCTCCACGGTGTGGGTGTGTTCGTTCTCTAGTCTGTTTTATGGTTCAACATCGGAAGCGTCGACTCGTTCGAACGCAATTTGGAGAATTCCCAGATGGACATGAACATTGAACCGCCCAACTTCATTCCGGTGATCTACAAAGCCGAAATTGAAGCAGCCAGCCTATCGGGCATCCTACCCACGCTGCTCATCATCGGCTTCTTGATCTACATGATGCGCCGATCGGCGGAGATGATGGGCGGCAGGCGCGGCAAGCGCGGCGGCGGGCTCTTCGGCAGCGTGATGGAGAGCACGGCGAAGCTCATCAACAGCAACGAGATTGGCGTACGCTTCAAGGATGTCGCCGGCTGCGAGGAGGCGAAGATCGAGATCCTGGAGTTTGTGAATTTCCTCAAAAACCCACAGCAGTACATCGATCTCGGCGCGAAAATCCCCAAGGGCGCCATGCTCACGGGGCCGCCCGGCACGGGCAAAACGATGCTGGCGAAGGCGACCGCCGGCGAAGCGAACGTGCCCTTCATCACCGTGTCCGGCTCCGAATTCCTCGAGATGTTCGTCGGCGTTGGACCGTCGCGCGTGCGCGATCTGTTCGCGATGGCGCGCAAACACGCGCCGTGCATTCTCTTCATCGACGAAATCGATGCGGTCGGCAGGAAGCGCGGCGGGCGCTCGTTCGGCGGCCACTCCGAGCAGGAGAACACACTGAATCAGCTGCTCGTCGAGATGGATGGCTTCAACACCACCACCAACGTGGTGGTGCTCGCTGCAACGAATCGCGTCGACATCCTCGACAAGGCGCTGCTGCGCCCCGGCCGATTCGATCGGCAGATCTTCGTGCCGGCGCCCGATATCAAGGGGCGCGCCAGCATATTCAAGGTGCACTTGGAGCACTTGAAGACGAATCTGAACAAGGCGGAGCTGTCACGGAAGATGGCTGCGCACACGCCCGGCTTCACCGGCGCCGACATCGCAAACGTGTGCAACGAGGCGGCGCTGATCGCCGCGCGCGATCTCAACGACGCGATCAACATGAAGCACTTTGAGCAGGCGATCGAGCGCGTCGTCGCCGGCATGGAGAAGAAAACCAATGTGCTGTCGCCGGAGGAGAAGAAGACGGTGGCGTACCATGAGGCCGGACACGCCGTCGCCGGCTGGTTCCTGCAGCACGCCGATCCGCTGCTCAAGGTGTCGATCATCCCGCGCGGCAAGGGCCTCGGCTACGCGCAGTATCTGCCCAAGGATCAGTACCTGTACACGCAGGAGCAGCTGTTCGACCGCATGTGTATGACGCTCGGCGGTCGCGTGTCGGAGGAGATCTTCTTCGGGCGCATCACGACGGGCGCGCAGGACGACCTGAAGAAGGTGACGCAGAGCGCGTACGCGCAGGTGGTGCACTACGGCATGAATGCCAAGGTGGGCAACGTCAGCTTCGAGATGCCGCGCGACGGCGAGATGCAGTTCGAGAAGCCGTACTCTGAGATGACCGCGCAGATCATCGATCAGGAGGTGCGCGGCATGATCGAGACGGCGCATACGCACACCACCAGCCTGCTGAAGGCGCACAAGGTGGACGTGGAGCGCGTCGCTGAGCGACTGCTCAAGCAGGAGATCATCAGTCGCGACGATATGATTGAGATCTTGGGCAAACGGCCGTTCCCCGAGAAGTCGACGTACGAAGAGTTTGTCGAAGGCACCGGCTCGCTGGAGGAGAACACCACGCTGCCGGAGGGCTTGAAAGAGTGGAACAAGACGCGCGAAGGCGGCGACAAAGGCAGCAAGGACCCGAACCTAGTAGACCCGAAAGTATCATAACATTTGCCACCCAGCGAAATTTCTACTAGGTACCAATCCGCGAATAAACTTGCGACATGATTCTTTTTCCTACCATTTTCTGTTACGATTAGTAGTACATAATTATTAAATTATATATCATTCTTGTCAGATAATAGACAGTGATAAATATGAGTACAACCGCGAGTAAGTTTCTGTACATTATCAATAAAAAAAAAGTCACATCCATGACTAGAGAGGCATCACTTACGCGGAGTATGTTGGCGAAAGTTGACTGCAAGCGGTGACCACTTCGGCCACGTACAACTCAACCAGCTGTAAGCAGGTATCGACATTGATGCGGTGGCTTTGCAGTGAAGAGACGACCAATGTGAGAATTGATACCAGATCCGTTTGGTCCATCCACGAGCATTTGCCAGTGCGTACGAGAGCATCCGTGAGGTTTTGCACGAAATCAGCCATCGTCATGGGCATCGCCGTCTGGACGCCGCCATCAAATGTGGGCAAGCGGCCCACAGAACGCAGTCCACTCTTCACCAACTCCTGCGCCAAATTGTGCAGTTGCTCCTCGAGCGGTGTGCCGAAGAGCAAGATAACGATCTTGACGATATTCTGCGTCGCGACTTGTGGAAACGTATCCTCCAACAGTTCGCATAACAAATCAATCGTGGCTTTCGTCATCGGCACCTTTGTATCAAACTCGTCCAAGTCATCCTCGTATTTCTTGACGGTGTCCCTTCCATGGAGCTCAGCAAGCAGATGATGATCGCGATCTGCATCGACTGCTTCCACCGCTTCGAACGCATTGTCCACCACGCAGAATTGCTCGCGTTCGGCAATCACACGCGAAAGGACAACATTCAAATCGGTATCCTTCGGCTCGGCGGCGACAAATGCCCACTGCTCATCGCCGATCGGCTTTCGGTGCTTTTTCGCGGCGCTATTTGCAACGTCCTCGGAGGGCAATGCCGTTTTAATCGTATTGATGGTGTTTTGCAGCACGCCCGTCGCCGTCTTCGCCCAGGAGCGGTACATCGATGGCAGCGCGACGTCCACCTCACTCAGCTCTTCGATGCTGCTGCCGGACGCGTCGTGCGTGGGTGTCGGTATCAGCGACATGGGGCTGGTGGCAATCGGCGTGTTTGCTTCAGTCTTCTGTGCCAGCAGCGAGCGAAGTTTCGCTGTGGTCGCCGCCAGATCGGTTGTGTCCTCGTATTCGGGCTCCGGCGAGTCTTCGACGTGCAGGAACTCCATCGTCGGCACAATGCTAGCGTTCGATTCATTTGACGACGTACGCGCCTCGATCATCGGCGACTTCTCCAGCAGAATATCGCCTTCGATGTCTTCTTTGGCAACCGGATGCATGTAGATGGCATCGATTTCGTCTTCCTCATCCTCCTCCAGCTCCTCTTCTTCCTCGGTCACTTCGTCTCTAATTACATCGACGCGTTTGGCCATTGCCGCAAGCGTGGATTCCTCCTCGGCGGAGCTGACATGCGACAACTTGGCCAATCGCGTCGCCTTGTTGCTTTTTGGGATATCCTTGCATTCGCTCTTGGGCCGCGCGTCAAG
>JARJDR010017613.1:0-14070 GCA_030264135.1 Myllaena sp. GC000078 | reverse complement strand
TCGTCCACCACCAACAGTGCGGGTGATTGTTTTCCCCTTTGAAACGCACGCGTCGAGCAAAACCAGCCATGGCACTCAAAAATCAAGTTGGACTGAGTAAGTTCTCCCCTCGGGAATCACCATCAATTCATATGCTCAACTACCCTATCGCAATGAACATATTCCTGCAGTGCCAATTCATAGCTTGGCAATGTTTCTACATTCCTTACTTCGCACTTCGCACCTTAATTATTATTCCCACCCAATCGAGAAAATTCCGCTTTGTTATTGATTAGTTTAGCCTACATTCCTATTTGCGGGGGTGGTGACGGTGGTGGTGGTGGGGGTAAAAACCAAACGGGTTGCCTAATATCTACCCTTCATACATTCAAAACTGTAATTTTTGTTTTGTTTTAGAAATTATGAATGAGGTGATCAAACAGAAAGGAACGAAGAAGAATGGACCTGGAGCAGCAGCAGCCGCTGCGGCCGGTCATGTTGATTGGCGTGTCCTGGTGGTGGATCAACTCGCCATGCGAATGGTTTCAGCCTGTTGCAAAATGCATGATATTTCTGCGGAAGGAATTACTTGTACGTACTGATCATTGAGGGTTCTGATACGTTTTGCTCTGTTATTTGTATCTGACTTTGTTCTGTGATAGTGGTGGAAGACATCCACAAGAAGCGTGAGCCACTTGCCACCATGGAGGGCGTGTACTTGATCACACCGAGTGAGAAGTCGGTGCGCGCACTCATGTACGACTTTGAGGGGCCGCGAGCCATGTACAAGGCGGCGCACGTCTATTTCACGGAAGGTAAATTCTCGCACAAATACAGCCGTCGAGAACTGCATATATATATATGGACAAGCTGCTGATTGCTGATTTGTTTGATTTGAATCGCGGTTTCTTTTTTTGGGGTTTCCTTTCGCTTGTGAAGCTTGTCCGGATCACTTGTTTAAAGAGTTATCGAAAAAGCGCGTGGCGAAATTCATACGCACGCTGATCGAAATCAACATTGCGTTCGTGCCGGTCGAGTCACAGGTATTACCATGTTGTTGTATTTTTATTTTCCGAACCGTCTAACAATCACTGAACTCTCTTTCCGTTCACCAATGCCTAATCAAATTTGTCTATAATGTGTCTCCTCTCTTTGATTGTGCTCTTTGCTATCTATCCAATTTGGTGTGTTAATTATCTCTGTGCACGCTCACACAACACAAACGTAATAACCAGTCTGTCCCGAGGAGCTCTTCAACGAGCTGTGCAAATCGTGCGCGGCGCGGAAGATAAAGACATTGAAGGAGATCAATATCGCATTTCTGCCCTACGAATCGCAGGTTTGATGCCCCTTTTCCTGATTGCCTGCCTCTCACCCTGGATTGCTTTCGTGTCTCTCTCTCTCTCTCTTCCCTCCGTCCTCCCAATTCCCACTAATGGATATCAACTCCAAATTGAGTGACTAAAACTAATCCGAAACTGTTCTGTACTAGGTATTCTCGTTGGATTCGCCCGACACGTTCCAGTGCAGCTACTCGCCGGCATTCGCCGACGCGCGCAACGCGAACATGGAGCGCATGGCGGAGCAGATCGCCACGTTGTGTGCGACGCTTGGGGAGTACCCGTCGGTGCGCTACCGCACCGATTGGGAGCGCAACGTGGAGCTGGCGCAGCTCATCCAGCAGAAGCTCGACGCCTACAAGGCGGACGAGCCGACGATGGGCGAGGGCCCCGAGAAAGCACGCTCGCAGTTGATCATCCTCGATCGCGGTTTTGACTGCATCTCGCCGCTGCTGCACGAGCTGACCTTCCAGGCGATGGCCTACGACCTGCTGCCGATAGAGAACGACGTGTACAAGTACGACGGCCAGCAGGGCATGAAGGAGGTGCTGCTGGACGAGAACGATGAGTTGTGGGTGGAGCTGCGCCACCAGCACATTGCTGTGGTGTCGCAGAGTGTCACCAAGAATTTGAAGAAGTTCACTGATTCGAAGCGTATGCCTGCTGGTGATAAGCAGTCGATGAAGGACTTGTCGCAGATGATCAAGAAGATGCCGCAGTACCAGAAGGAGTTGTCGAAATACGCGACGCACTTGCATCTTGCCGAGGATTGCATGAAAGCCTACCAGGCGTACGTGGATAAGTTGTGTAAGGTGGAGCAGGATCTGGCGATGGGCACCGATGCGGATGGGGAGCGCATTAAGGATCACACCAAGTTTATTGTGAATGTGCTGCTGGATCCGAAGATCACGAACGAGTTTGATAAGATGAGGATTATTGCGTTGTACGCGCTGACGAAGAATGGGATTTCCGATGAGAACCTCTCCAAGTGGGTGAACCACGCTCAGATTAAGGACAAGCAGACCATTGCGAACCTGCAGTATTTGGGTGTGAATGCTGTCACTGATGTAAGATTTGGCTTTCATTTCACTAATCACTAACGAATCATGATTAACTTGCTTTTATGTGTAGGGGGGCAGCCGCAAGAAACCTTATTCAGTGCCCAGGAAAGAACGCATCACTGAACAAACCTACCAAATGTCCCGATGGACGCCCGTGCTGAAAGACATCATTGAGGACGCCATCGAGGATAAACTCGACACGCGACACTATCCATTCCTCGCCGGACGCGCCCAGAGCTCCGGTTATCATGCGCCAACCAGGTGAAATAACCCTCACACACCCAATAAACATTATTTACTTTACCAACACTGTTTTGTTTAGCGCACGTTATGGCCATTGGCACAAGGACAAAGGCGCGCAAACCGTGAAGAATGTGCCGCGCGTGCTCGTCTTTATCGTCGGCGGCATGAGCTACTCGGAGATGCGGGCCGCGTATGAAGTGACGAACGCCGTGAAGAACTGGGAGGTGATTATCGGCTCGTCGCACATCCTCACACCGGAGGGCTTCCTCAGCGATCTCGCATCGCTCAAGGCCGATCCGTAGAAGCGGAAGGTCCAATTCACCACCGTCGCCGATGTGGCCGACTAAGATTTCATTCTCTCTCGCCCTCACGCAACGCAACCGCAACATTCCGACAGCGGATGACGACGACGATGATGATTGAAGATGAAGATGCTGCTGTTAAATAGATTGTTTTCATATAGGTTTTCATAGTTTGTGCTTGAGAATGGTTTACGTATTGTTATTAGGTACTTGAGGAGGAGGAGGTAAGCAGAGAAGCTAGTATTACGTATTAAATCAGTTATACATAGAGAGAAGGATTGCAAGAGGAGAGTGTTCCTGCAGAGAGACAAAACCAAAGAGTGCAAAGTCTCGCTCTTGTGATGCAAAACCATTTATTCCGTTTGCTTTATTTATATTTATGAAAAACATGACGTTACGTAGATTAATCGTTGGTGGGATGGATATGATTCATATGGCATTTTGCACTGCCCATTATTATGGAGGAGAAACAGCAACAGCAACAACCATAATCGAGATGTGTACAAATTTCACTCATCCAAATTTCAAGAAGAAATCAAAGTAAAAAGCATGTGAAATTTGACATTCTTTAGCAATTCATAGGAACACGTATAGCAAATTGTAGAATTTTCATATCTTCGCCAACACAAGCAAAACTTAAAGTTCGAACTAGAGGAAATTGAATAAATCCAGTGTGAATAATAATTAAGCATCCAGTATGAAGCAATACATACATATATTTCCATGCAACTCACAATTATTGCACTAACAATAAGAGAGTTCTTCAGGGGGGGCAGTAATTAATGCATCACTCACAGAAATACTTACATCGATTGGTGAAAAACACAATACCACTTCGATATAAATTATATATTACTAACTTATTATCAGTAAACAAAAGCAGTTGATGTTTATTTATTTGAAAAGAAAATGAGGCATTTAGAAGAAGTTTTAGTGTGCTCTCGTATTACACATAGCATCATCTAATCTAGCTGTGAGGATTTTTGAGATAATGCAGAAGTGGAAGAGATGCGTAACACTTAGCTTTTGAATATTCATGGTAGTTAGTTTAACATGCATCTCATGAAACTGACAAACTATATCGTACTATTCTAATAACATTTAAACGGAATTTGAATTACACATGCATAGAATGCGTAGAGCAATTGTATATTGAGCCAAAGCAAAAACAAAAAAAAAACTATTTACTTATCTACTTAACGGATGGATGCTCCAACTTGTTAAACTATTGAAGGGCTTTCGAATGAGCCGTAGGGGGATACGTTTTGAGGCAGTTGGAACATATCGATGTGTGCATAAATTCTCTTTCTAAAAGACCTGCATTTGCAATTGCATTAATCCCTAATTAATTAATTGTATATTAAAATACTAACTATTGTGCATAACAAAATTAAATGATAATTAATGATCCCAAAATCGATAAATTATGCTAAAAAACTGCAAAGAAGTAATAATATTGAATAATATACATACATATATTATATACTGTCAGTCAATTTTCGAGATGTTGATGAAAATAAATATAAAGTATTCAAAGTTTTCTTTGTGTTTAGATTGGAATTGAATAATTGAATTGATAAATGTGGAAAAAAGGTTGTCCCATGACAACTAATTTGCATCCCTTGTGGGGATCGAACCCACGACCTTTGGATTAGAAGTCCAACGCGCTATCCGCTGCGCCAAAGGGACCTATGGGAGTGGGCCTGACACACCGCTAGATGAAGGAATGGCGCATTTCTAACCTTAAATTTCAACATTTACAATGATTTATTAATTAAATGAATCTTTTATTGCAGAAACTTAATTCTTTTTTATATTACGAGATTTGTTAACGCTTTTTTAACGCTTATTTAAGATGACAGTGCTTTTGTCTTCACTTCCCTTATAATCCTGGTAATTTGAATGACTTCAATGAAACCAAAGAAAAATTGACTCAATTACATACTTTAAATTTGGGTTTATTGACGAGGCTTCACATGGTGGCAAATCATATGTATATTAAACAAAGTACAATTTATAATGCTTGATTTAAATGGTTTTCAAATGAGTTCCTTTGGAAATTAGTGCCGTCGGCGACGATTCAAGTCATCAACATTAAACTGCGGGAAGAGCATGTAGAAATTACTGCCCATAGATAGGGTCGTCGACGGTTTATCAGTCTTAGGGATTACTACTGTTTTCCGTAATAGAACACCTGGCTGCAATAGATCGCCGTCATTTTGCGGTTCAACAGCATTCCCTTCCGCTGGTGGTGGAACCTCAGTTTCTACTGATGCTGGAGCTTCGGTTTCCACTGGTTCAGGAAGTGGAGTTTCTACAGGCTCTGGAACCTCCGTTTCCTCTCGTGGTGGAGTTTCAGTTTCAACTGCTTCCACTGGTTCTGGAGCCAGAGTTTCCTCCGGTGGTGAAGGTTCCGTTTCCTCCGGTGCTGGAGCTTCCGCTTCAACTGGTGGTGGAGATTCTGTTTCCATAGGTTCTGAAGCCGGAGTTTCCTCCGGCAGTAGAGTTTCCGTTTCAACTGGTGCTGCTGCTTCCGGTTCCTCCGGTAGAGAAGCTTCCGGTTCCTCCGGCGGTAGAGCTTTCGGTTCGTCCGGTGGTGGAACTTGCGGTTCCTCCGGTGGAGAAGCTTCCTGTTCCTCCTGCGGTAGAGCTTCCGGTTCTTCCGGTGGTTGAGCTTCCGATTCCTCCGGTGGTGAAGCTTCTGGTTCCTCCGGCGGTGGAGTTTCCGTTTCGACTGGTGGTACTGTCTCCGGTTCCTGTGGCGGAGAAGCTTCCGGTTCCTCCGGCGGTAGAGCTTCCGGTTCTTCCGGTGGTGGAGTTTCCGTTTCGACTAGTGGTACTGTCTCCGGTTCCTCTGGTGGAGCGGCTTCCGGTTCCTCCGTCGGTGGAGCTTCCTGTTCTTCCGGTAGTTGAGCTTCCGGTTCCTCCGGCGGAGAAGTTTCCGTTTCTTCTGGCGGTGGAGCTTCCGTTTCGACTGGTGGTACTGTCTCCGGTTCCTGTGGTGGAGAAGCTTCCGGTTCCTCCGGCGGTGGAGCTTCCGGTTCTTCCGGTGGTTGGGCTTCCGGTTCCTCCGGTGGTGAAGCTTCTGGTTCCTCCGGCGGTGGAGTTTCCGTTTCGACTAGTGGTACTGTCTCCGGTTCCTCTGGTGGAGAGGCTTCCGGTTCCTCCGTCGGTGGAGCTTCCTGTTCTTCCGGTAGTTGAGCTTCCGGTTCCTCCGGCGGAGAAGTTTCCGTTTCTTCTGGCGGTGGAGCTTCCGTTTCGACTGGTGGTACTGTCTCCGGTTCCTGTGGTGGAGAAGCTTCCGGTTCCTCCGGCGGTGGAGCTTCCGGTTCTTCCGGTGGTTGGGCTTCCGGTTCCTCCGGTGGTGAAGCTTCTGGTTCCTCCGGCGGTGGAGTTTCCGTTTCGACTGGTGGTACTGTCTCCGGTTCCTCTGGTGGAGAAGCTTCCGGTTCCTCCGGCGGTAAAGCTTCCGGTTCCTCCGGCGGTAGAGCATCCGGTTCTCCCGGTGGTTGAGCTTCCGATTCCTCCGGCGGTGGAGCTTCCGTTTCAACTGGTAGCGGACCTTCCGGTTCTTCCGGTGGTGGAACTTGCGGTTCCTCCGGCGGTGGAGCTTCCGTTTCAACTGGTTGTGGAGATTCCGGTTCTTCCGGTGGTTGGGCTTGCGGTTCCTCCGGTGGTGAAACATCCGGTTCCTCCGCTGGTGGCGTTTCCGTTTCAACTGGTGGTGCTGCTTCCGGTTCCTCCGGTAGGGAAGCTTCCGGTTCGTCCGGTGGTAGAGGTCCCGGTTCCTCCGGTGGTGAAACTTCCGGTTCCTCCGGTGGGGAAGCTTCCGGTTCGTCCGGTGGTAGAGCATCCGGTTGCTCCGGTGGTAGAGCATTCGTATTTACTGGTGCTGGAGTTTCGATTACCACTGGCTCGCGAAGTGGAATTCCTACAAGTTTTGGAACCTCAGTTTCCTCTCGTGGTGGAGTTTCTGTTTCAACTGGTTCTACTGGTTCTGGAGCCGGAGTTTCCTCCGGTGGTAGAGCTTCTGTTTCAACTGGTTCGAGAGCTGTAGTTTCTTCAGGTTCTGGCGCAGGTGTTTCCTCCTGTGGTGGAGCTTCCGTTTCAACTGGTGGTGCTACTTCCGGTTTCTCAGGTTCCTCCGGCGGTAGAGCCTCCGGTTCCTCCGGCGGTGGAACTTCCGTTTCCGCCAGCGGTGGAGCTTCCGGTTCTTCCGGTGGTTGAGCTTCCGGTTCCTCCGCTGGTGGAGCTTCCGTTTCAACTGGTGGTGATGCTTCCGGTTCCTCTGGTGGTGGAGTTTCCGTTTTTACTGGCGGTGGAGCTTCTGTTTCGACTGGTGGTGCTGCTTCCGGTTCCTCTGGTGGAGAAGCTTCCGGTTCCTCCGGCGGTGGAGCTTCCGTTTCCACTGGCGGTGGAGCTTCCGGTTCTTTCGGTGGTTGAGCTTCCGGTTCCGCCGCTGGTGGAGCTTCCGTTTCAACCGGTGGTGATTTTGCCGGTTCCTCTGATGGTGGAGTTTCTGTTTCGACTGGTGGTGCTGCTTCCGGTTCCTCTGGTGGAGAAACTTCCGGTTCTTCCGGCGGTGGAGCTTCCGTTTCCACTGGCGGTGGAGCTTCCGGTTCTTCCGGTGGTTTTGCTTCCGGTTCCTCTGCTGGTGGAGCTTCCGTTTCAACTGGTGGTGATGCTTCCTGTTCCTCTGGTGGTGGAGTTTCCGTTTCGACGGGCGGTGGAGCTTCCGTTTTGACTGGTGGTGCTGCTTCCGGTTCCTCTGGTGGAGAAACTTCCTGTTCCTCCGGCGGTGGAGCTTCCGTTTCGACTGGCGGTGGAGCTTCAGGTTCTTCCGCTGGTGGAACTTCCGTTTCAACTGGGGGTGATGCTTCCGGTTCCTCTGGTGGTGGAGTTTCCGTTTCGACTGGCGGTGGAGCTTCCGTTTCGACTGGTGGTGCTGCTTCCGGTTCTTCTGCTGGAGAAACTTCCGGTTCTTCCGGTGGTTGAGCTTCCGGTTGCTCCGGTGGTTGAGCTTCCGGTTGTTCCGGTGGTGAAGCTTCCGGTTCGTCCGGTGGTAGAGCATCCGGTTGCTCCGGCGGTGGAGCATCCGTTTCAACTGGCGGTGGAGCTTCAGTTTCCGCCGGTTCCTCTTGACCCGGTCCGCCATCGCCGTCTGTTGGTGGAGCTTGCTCTTCTGGTGGAGCATCCGTGTCTGGTGATGCTTCCGATTTCGGTGGAGCATCGGTTTCCGTTGGAACTTCGCCTTCCGGTGGAACGTCGCCGTCCGGGGAAGCGTCGCCTTCCGATGGAACATCGCCTTCCTGTGGAACTTCGCCTTCCGGTGAAACATCTCCACCCGGTGGAGCGTCGCCTTCCGATGTAACGTCGCCTTCCGGTGAAGCTTCGCTTTCCGGTGGAGCTTCGCCTTCCGGTGGCACATCTCCGCCCGGTAAAACTTCGCCTTCCGGGGGTCTGTCGCTTTCTGATGGAACATCGCCTTCCGGTAGAGTTTCGCCTTCCGGTGGAACTTCGCCTTCCGATGGAACGTCGCCTTCGGGTGGAGTTTCGCCTTCCGGTGAAGTTTCGCCTTCCGGTGGAACATCTCCGCCCGGTTGAGCTTCGCCTTCCGGGGATCCGTCGCCTTCCGATGTAACGTCGCCTTCCGGTGAAGTTTCGCCTTCCGGTGGAGCTTCGCCTTCCGGTGGACCATCGCCTTCCGGTGGAGCTTCGCCTTCCGATGGAACATCTCCGGCCGGTGGAGCTTCGCCTTCCGGAAATCCGTCGCCTTCCGGTGGAGAATCGGCACCTGGTGGAGCATCGCCTTTCGGTGGAGCATCTCCGCCCGGTGGAGCGTCGCCACCTGGTGGTGGACGGTCGCCTTCCGGTGAAGTTTCGCCTTTCGGTGGAGCATCTCCGCCCGGTGGAGCATCGCCTTTCGGTGGAGCATCGCCTTTCGGTGGAGCGTCGCCTTTCGGTGGAGCATCTCCGCCAGGTGGAGCGTCGCCTTTTGGTGGAGCATCGCCCTTCGGTGGAGCATCGCCTTTCGGTGGAGCGTCGCCTTTCGGTGGAGCATCTCCGCCCGGTGGAGCGTCGCCTTTTGGTGGAGCATCGCCCTTCGGTGGAGCATCGCCTTTCGGTGGAGCGTCGCCTTTCGGTGGAGCATCGCCTTTCGGTGGAGCGTCGCCTTTCGGTGGTGCATCGCCTTTCGGTGGAGCATCGCCTTTTGGTGGAGCATCGCCCTTCGGTGGAGCATCGCCTTTCGGTGGAGCGTCGCCTTTCGGTGGAGCATCGCCTTTCGGTGGAGCGTCGCCTTTTGGTGGAGCATCGCCCTTCGGTGGAGCATCGCCTTTCGGAGGTCCCTCATAATCCCTTCGAATATCACGTCCCCCGCCATCTCCACCAAGCTTTACACGAATCAACCAACCCGGCGGGAAGTTACAATCCAGATCATACTCATCATCGCACACGTGTCGCTGGTAGCCATGCTGCACGCCCTCGAAAAAATCATACTGATACACAAGTTTGCGTTCATCCTGCGACGGCCCGTCAATCTTTGCAAACAATGCAAGCATTGTAAACGTCACCATTACGGCGGCGATCAAGCAAAGCAGCAGAACTTCGCAGACCAATCTTCGCAGTGTGTGCTTCGCGTGCGCCATCTTAATTTATATCTTCATCTTAATTTATACCTCTCAATCCTCCTTCACTTTAGCAATTTGGTAATAAAATCAATAAAAATAGTCATCGAAACGTCACTGTCACCAATTGTAAGCAAATCAATGAAACAGCATCGCAGATTCCACGTCCAGCGCAACGCTTCGCTATGGCTGCGCTTCCGGCGGCTGTGGGTCATTCTCATACTCTTCCTCATTGCGCTCACCATATGGATCTTCTTCCTCACCAGCGTGTTCATATGGGACTATAAACAACGTGTTGCCACCATCACCGCCGGCAACGACCGCGTCGCATCACCCATGCTGCTCTGGATGAAGTACGAAGTGCGCGCTGATGCGGATGTTAATGGTGTTGGTGCTCAATTTGATAACTAATTCATGCCTCTGTTACAAGTATTTAATGCAACCAGCAACAAACATCAATCACAATTGAACATAATTTTTTTTGCCTCTACGCTGATTTTTCTTCTGAATTATTTCTTCTATTTACACATAAATTATAGGTAGAGTTGTGGAGTTGAAGTGGAATGTGTTTAAAGTGGTCCTGTGCCCTGTAAATGCAAATTCCATATTAACATTCCCATTTCTGTGTTTTACTCATTACTCACCCATTCTTGAGCCATGATGAGAATGGTGGCTTTATCTAGTTTGGGTCCAATCAGGGGATTCATCTGCGCCATGTAACAGCACAACCAACTAAACCGAACAGAAACAAACATTTACCAGGTAATTTTTAGAACGTAATCAAAGACACTTACAACAGCCAGCATGTTGCAGCAGTTAACATCAACACCACTTGTATAATCCTATGAAACAATCAAAAACAAGTCACAAGTCAGTAAGTAAGGAGTAAGAAATTGGTGTGGTTTTTTTTGGGTTTCTTTGATAACTCACCCGCGATTGGGGCCTTTGGGCACGACAAACGGCAGGCCAATACCGACGGCGCCCCAAAGCACGGTGAAGATAATGACGGGTAGAGCAGCCGCACCCATTGTTGCTGTTTGTCGTAGGTTTCGCTGCCGATTTACTAAAGTCTTTTGGGGAATCGCAGTTCTTTGCACACCCAGGAGACAAAATACTCGGTCAGATGCAGTCGATGCAGTCAGATGATCAATTTGCTCATGTGATCGTTACCATTCTATCAACCGTGGAAGAAGGGATAGAAGGAAGGTGACGGGAGGGGATGAGAGCAACAAGAGGTTTGTTCAGAGTTGTGGTTTACCAACCCTATGCCTCTGGATGGTAGTTTGCGTTTCTGTCATTCTCGTACAAAGTGTATCGCTCCTTTGCATGCTTATGTTGGGCAGCAGTGTTTTTGATCACCCAGCTGGTTATATACAGTAGTAACACAATTTACCACTTTCCCTACAGGGTGAATGGTTTTACTGAAGTGAAGTGAGGTAAGATCAAAGCGTTCCTTGTAGAACAAAATCAAGCACTAAATAAAATTTTCATCATCCCTCACGAGTTTTCTTGGCATTAGCAAAATTTCAATCACTTCCAATTGTATTGAAGGGGTGTGTTGGTGGCGCTGCTGCAATCCCCCTTCTCCCCGCGCACATCATTTGCATCATTACCGTGTGGCAGGCGCGCACGGCGCGCACGTTCGAGAGATTCTCCTCACTGTTTGATTGCGTTTGATTTTGCAACGCAAAAATCCTCGCCAAACGCAGGGGCACCACTGCGACGACGCCGTCAAAGGTTGCGTGTGCGTCAGTGCAGTTCGTGTGTGCTGTGTGCATATCGGCGAGTAATGTCAGCAGCGATGGTCTCACCGTGAAAAAAACCAACAGCCTCCGACCTTTCGTGTTTCAAGCCCCTCAGCAAACACACCGTCAACCCTCCCCCGCCGCGAGTGCTCGTCCACCTGGTGCACGATGGCCGAGGCGGCTGTCGCCGACCGCGAGAGCACGCACCGATTCTATTGTCATATGTGCGATATCAAATTCGAAGCGCCCTCGACGGTATGCACCCACTTTGCATGTGCTTTGTACCTATGTGCTGATGAATGTTTTGTGATGCCAGCAGCCGTTCACCTGTCCACAATGCTCGGACGGCTTCATCGAACAGGTCACCAGCGGGATGCGCGACGCGGACCACATGCATCCGGACTCGCCGGACGTCATCTCCGACACGGACGACGAGATGTTTGATGTAATCTTCGGGTAGGTGACGGGTGCGCGCGGCACCCACCTCTTGCACGCCTTTTCCCCATTCGTGTTGCAGATGTTGAGTCTGCGGCATCTCAACTTCCTTCTGCCCGACGTGCGGCCGACGGGTCGGATCCGCGGCGGCGAGCCGGGCAGCGCAGGAGGAAGGTATGAGATGTCCATGGCTCACTCTCTCCAACTGCTGCTCCCCCCATTTCCATTGCCCTGCGCTTTGCATGCAATTACTTATACTGTACGTATAATGTGTAAACAGGGACACAGCACCACAGGCAAGCGCCGGCGGTGGCAACCTTCGCACCAACATGTACGACAACCTCATCCAGGAGTTCATCGTCAACCTGGGCGTGAATATGTTCGGCGGCAACGGCAACATGCAGCTCTTCCTCAATCCGGGGGACTACGCGTGGGGCCGCGAGGGTCTGGACGCGATCGTCACGCAGCTGCTCAACCAGATCGACACGGCCGGCCCGCCGCCGTTGGCGAAGGACGTCATCGACGCCATTCCCGTGGTGGAGGTGACGCGCGAGCAGGTCGACGCGAAGCTCAAGTGCTCCGTGTGCTGGGAGGAGTTCCAGATCGCCGAGAAGGTGCGCCAGCTGGCGTGTCAGCACGTCTACCACGAGCCGTGCATTCGGCCGTGGCTGGAGTTGCACAGCACGTGCCCGATCTGCCGGCAGGATCTCGGCGCTGATGAGCAGGCGGCCGCTGCCGGACCGGACAACTCGGGCGGTAATACGTTCAACACGCTGCAGCAGCTATTCCAGGCGGTGCATGGTGGCGCCGGTGGGCTTGCGGCCGCTGCTGCCGCCGCGGCGGACTCGTCGACGAGTTCGAACGAGTCGGGTAGTAGCCGCAGTAGCAACAGCAGCAGCAACAGTGATAATGTTTAGATAGCGGCGCCCCTTGAATAGCATCACCTCTACAACTTCAACACACACACACACATCTCTGGTTCGTTTGGTTTGCAAAATCTACTCGGTTTTGCGTGGAACAGCGTGGAATGCATAATAAATTTTTATTACTCACAATGAATATGAAAGTTCTATAGGTAGTGCTGTTGTTATTGTTGGCAAAGTCTTTTTCTTTAATTAACTAATATCTACTTTATTAAGCATGGAGAAGACAAGAAAGTCATACTGCTAAGTATAAATAGATATACCTACAAACCTAAACTAGAATGGTTTATATTATTTCTTATAAGAATATAAAGCTGTAATAAAAAAGGAGTGCATAGAAAAGAAAACTAATTATCGATACGGAGATTACGTTATCTGTAGTTTTCGAGTCCCCCGCGTACTCTTATCAGTTTGCGTGTTTTCCAATCTCAATGCTCAAAGTTTAATAAAATTTTGTATTACTTTTGTATACTTAAAACTATGCTGAGTGCCGCTTGACAGGTCAGCGGTTATCATTCTCTCTTCTTCCCACTTGCATGCTGGTATTGAGAGAGAGAGAGAGAGAGAGAGAGGCAACTTAAAAAACCGATAAATCTAAAACAATGCAGCAATTTTAATCACCAACAATAACTGCTGAACAATCTCATTACTAAAAGAGAGTAAATGAAGCTCTTCTAA
Organism: Myllaena sp. GC000078; assembly: GCA_030264135.1. NCBI lineage: Eukaryota > Metazoa > Arthropoda > Insecta > Coleoptera > Staphylinidae > Myllaena > Myllaena sp. GC000078. The sequence goes on along the minus strand of JARJDR010017613.1, from coordinate 738 downwards.
TTCCAACCACATAAATAATGAAATACAACTTCAAACCGCATTTGAGGTTATCTTTGCAAACGTTTGTGTGGGCTACTAGAGTAAATGGAGTAAATGCAATAAAACTGCCGTGATTTCTCTCAGTTGTTAAACGAAATCCACTTTAAATCAACAATGCAACGTCAGCCGCGTACCTACAAAGGCAAGCGAAGCGCCTCCGAGTGCAATCTGGACGCAATGTTCGTAAAAATGTTATATAGGCGCAAAGCGGACACAGCACGAGCACGAAGAAAACGCTCCGTCTTAGACTTGGAAGACCTGCCCTCAAAAGAATCCAGTCATAACTTAAGAAGCAACTCAAACTCGCCTGCTCTGGTTGTCAACGGGAAATATTCCCCATCGGATCCATTCGATAGACTTTTTCTGGAGCACAGGCAGAAGCAGCAGAGCACACGCACCAGACGCCGAACTGATTACGACGACACCGGCAGTTCAATGCTAAACAATGAGAATCAACATAACGGCGAAGAAGCCGAGAAATCTCCGCCAGAGTTGTCCGTGGACGACTCTTCCACCTGCTCTGAACTGGAATTCAGTCGTATTGTTGGATCAGCCAAGCGAAAGGTGGCTCGTATTAGCGCTGATTCAGATCTCAGGAATGTATCACAAGAAGTCGATGTACATATTAAGAAAGTGCATAAGAATCTCTACAACCTGGGGAAGACGGCCGTGTGCAGCACGCCGGTGGCGCAGAATAGG
>JARJDR010017608.1:0-10214 GCA_030264135.1 Myllaena sp. GC000078 | reverse complement strand
CCCAGCCAAAAACCGTTCTTTGAACTTAACATAAACGAAGATGGCGACAATACCATTGGAATATTCGTCTTTTCCGTTGGGTAGAACTCGAAATCTGGTAGCATATGCGCGAGCGCCGTTTTCAACTCCATCAGCGCAAACCTAATCGCAATGCAATGCCTTGGACCAACCCCAAAAGGCATATAGTTATACGGTGTTAATCGCGCGCGAGTCTCCTCACTAAACCGCTCCGGATCGAACGTTTCCGGTTCGGGATAGATGTCCGGATCGTAATGCACACCGATGATATCCACCAGAATGGTATCGCCCGGCGCCACTTCATAGCTCTTTCCGTTTGCATTGCTCGCGGGCAATGTAAACGCGCGTCCGCATACACGATCGCTGATAAAACCCGGCGTCCACTTGCGCATTCCCTCTGAGACCACCATATCCATGTAGCGCATACGCATTAACACATCATAGGTAAGACGCCCGCCATTCGCTTCCTTTGCAGCGATGATTTCTTCGCGCAGACGCTGCTGGATATCCGCATGAATCGTCAACTCATGAACGATGAAACACAGCGCCGACGCAATCGTATCAAAGCCGCCAGCAATAAAAATGGCCGACTGCGCGGTGATATCTTCATCGCTCAGATCAGTAAGACGCAGTTTGTCGTTGCGATCGATTTGAGTGTCTTGATGATGCTGCAACAATGCGCTGGATGCGGCAGAAGCATCGTTGTCTTCCTCGTGTTTAAGCAGTCCTTTGCGTGCCTCCATTAACAAATGGATCATATCCGGTCGTTGGATGTTTTGCTCGGTGCGCATCTGGATCGTGCGGCTGATGATGTCTCGCATGAAATGACGTACGTTCTTCGGAAAGAACTCCACCCGAATCAACTATAAAAATCAGTACTTAATAAGATACTTATTGAAATCGATGAAATTGGTTCTTGAATACTTGTGCAAGACGTGGCATAGCCATGGAGATGATAAACTGTAGACTACGCCAAAACCCACCGAAATTGGTGGCTTCTTTCGCCATCAAATAAAATTCATTGTTCCGGTCCTTGAGTGAATCCACCTGAATACCAAACGCACAGCTGGCAATCACATCATTCGAGAGGCGCGTGAATGCATCCTTGCACTCGATAGAAAACTGGCGCGGTCCCGCTTTGTAGTGCTCGACAAATCTCGCCGCCGTTTGATCGATGAGCATAAACATGGCGCGCATCTTGGATCCGGTGAACGTTGGACTAAGCGTTGCACGCATCGCGCGCCATTTTTCACCTAACCGTCCAAACGATGATCTCATTTAACCCATTATATAATGTTTAAGTCTAAATGATCAGAGTTACCATCCAAAGCAAAGAGGTTACGCGCCCAAAGAGGATCCACTTCTTTACTCGCCATATCGCGATGATTTGGAAAACTATCAAAGTCTTTAACGGTCACTTGCTTGATTAGGTCTTGGTCGCGGATTAACAGCACCGGAGCAGTTAGTTGATAGATACCATAATATCTGCCAGAAACTTAGTTAATTAAGAGTTTTAAAAAGAATGAGTTAAGAATGACTTACTGGTGATCTTTGCATCGTGCGTAGATCTTCTTGAAGCGATCCGGATAGGCGTCGAGGCCGACAATTGGCCGAAAGACATCGGCGAGATTCGTCCAGAGATCCGCTGAGGGCACACCACGTCGCTGCCAGTAAGTAAACGTGCGCACAATATAGAAATAAAGTAAAATCGCGACAATGGCGACGAGAACTGCGCACAGCATAAACGCCATGGCTGGTGATGTTGACAACGACGCGTTGCGTCCACAAGTGAGCGTTTATCAATCCAGCGAGAGGCGATGATCAATCCAAGCATAAATTACAATCGCATTTGAGGGACGGACACGAACGGTGCAAAGTGCGTACGAATAACTTTTTTTTGCATGCGACAGTTCATGGTCTTCCTTTCGAGCTGATGCTTTGCAATTCAAGTAATAGGAAGTGAACGTAATAAGTAATAAAGTTAAGTCCGATCCTGTTTATGGCTTATCTCGCGCATCATGTCGTCAACTGCCGGGCGGGCTATCAGCAGTTCAACGCGTGCGCAATTATATAATTAGATTACGGTTATAAATAGTGCTCGAATTTGTTTACTCGACTTAAGCCAACTGTGCATAAGGTCAATGTCAGCGCGTCAATAACATATCATAATTACGCATTATTTACTTTCTTTCATTCTGATGGTTACAATCAGTAGTGCCAACTGTGAACTTTATTTATTCATCAAACAATTATTTAAACAATGGCAATATCTGCGCACGAACGGAAGGTTTCCTGGGGTCCACAGCCAAGAGCTCCGGTGCCATCACCGCACATACCCCAATTATTACCTAAATCAAATCAAATCAAACTTTACCGCAAACTTTCAATTCGATCAGGGTTACCAGCCGTGTAGGTCCAACGCAGAACGCAATGTTTGCAGGTGAATCCAGCGGGCAGCCGCAACAAACTCTTGACCGTACTGTGACTGTAGGTGATCTTCAACTTTTCAGCACCGTCCGAGAAACGTAGTAGTTTAAAGCATGCCTCGCCAGATTCAGGCGCTTTGGAGTTTTCAATCTTGCAGAGGTGGTATTGAATGTTGCCGAGATGGTTTGCGGTGATCTTCGAGGTGACTTCGATGACTTTACCAGCGGGGTAGGTCTTCATGATCTTACCCCTGCCGTAGATACCGGTGTTTTCGTTGGGTTGCGGATGTGGTAGGCGGTAGTCGTCACCACACACGCCGCACTTGCCTTTATTGACGCCATGGTGAACCTTTGAATAAACTGTATAGAAAATATAGATGATAGAGAAATGGATTAAACTTACTCCAGAGCTGCCACACCACACTTGATTATCGGCGTAGTTAGTCGGCGCGGTACGATCAAACCGCCAGACTGTGCTCCGGCCAGGGGGATCCCACATCATCCCATGGCCCGCCGCAATGGCAAACAGCGTTGCCAAAACTGTAATTAACTTCAACATACTTACTATTACTTATTGTCAGCACAAAGTAGGTAGAATGGTCTGCAAAGTGATTTGAACCTGTTATATAGTGAAAAATCCGTAATAAACATTACAATCAGGGGTATATTGAGTAATCAGTTAATTAGCAACTAATCCCTTGATGATAATTGGCTGTCATTTGACAGCAGATCAAAATTCTCCACGCACCTAAACACCCACGCGCGCACACCTACCTCCTCTTTATCCTGGTCCAAAATTCCTGTACCACTACAATGAACATCTTTCCGAACCGCTATACACCTCCGCCACCCACATACCACCTGAGCAGCGCCCACCATCGGATCATCGACACATCCAGCCGCAGCGAGGTGCTCATTGCGATCGGCAGCCGACGCGTATTATCCCAAAATGGCGACGCTTCCGGCGGACGCACCCGGTTGCAACCCTACCGTTTAACAACCAACACAACCACCGCCCCACCATCAGCCTCTGTGGACACGTCGACAACAACCACTCGCCCGCTGCTTGATCGCATCCTCGTCGATCTCAACCAGCTGCCGGAAGAAACCGACTGCCCGCATGGCTGCCAAGCGGACGTTTACGTAACGGTGCGCCATCGTGCCGGATGTCGGCATGCGCGCATCCGCGACTTCCGACTCGGCGCGCGTCGCTTTGACTTTATCGGCAAGGGCACGTATCCGTATCGCCAGCGCAACGTGGACGGCGTCGACGATGAGTTGCACGAGGTGCGCTCCGAAGACTTTGAAGAGCGCTGCGATCGTCTGCTGGAGCAGTTTGCAATGAAACGGTGTAAGGTTGCTAAGGTTGCTGATGGTCACTCACAACAGCAACAGCAGCAGCAGCAGCAACAATCGCAGGAGAGATATTGCAAGCGGTCAGATAGCGATGTTTACCGTCTTGTTGATCAGTACACGATGATGGTGGATGAGTCGCATCTCAGCAATTCCGAGATTGATCTCTATTCCCTGGATTTCATGCGGTAGCTGCGGTAGCTAAATTCAACAAATTAGGAAATCGTTGTTGGGTGTTGGGTGCAATTTCTTTGTTTTTGCGATTGTGTATTGAATGCTTAATCGCAACAAATTATAAATGTTCTATCTTTGATGTCGTCACGTGTATCGAATGTGTTAATTGAGTTAGTTTCGTGTCTGTTTTATTATTCATTGGAAAGGGAAAGCGAAGTAATTTGAATGTGTTTGCGTTTGCGTGTTGCATCGTTATCGCCGGTTGTCAATCCGATTGTCTATCAGTCACGCCCGAAAACGGGAACAACGTTATCAAATCGAAATCTATCAAAACGCATGTTCATGTTCTTTATTTCGGAGAGTTTTTTTGCTTGTCATGCAAAATCACGCCACGCGTCGAAGCTTTTACAACTGGTAATCGCACATTATTAACTCATTAAATTGCATACCGGTAATACTTTGCTGTTCCCATGCATAGCTCAACCGATCCACTATCTTAATTAGGTTTTCGACGTCAAGTTATATCATGTGATTCACCACTTGAGCCATTGAGCCGTTTGCACACACGCTCTGGATAATAACGTCGTATGCAATATAAAAACAGCCTTGAAACACGAGAACCATGATTAGGTGCTCATACATAGGTACACTTTGCTTTGTTTAACGAAGCCAAACTATACCTTTATGCATTCGTCCCCGTGGTCCCCCCGCTGTATCGCGTTTTGTTGACTTAATTTAAGTCTACATAACTAAAACGTATTTGCGTTTACGATACATAGATAGTCAGTAGTTGACAAATATTGAATTATACAACGTTCAAATATTCACTTTCAGCTACTATTTCCAACGTTTTCTCGTCCGCATCATTATTCATATGGTTTCTTCAATCGATATCAATTGATTTTTTGAATCTTAAGAAGATTTTCTTCATTGGTGGACTGGTAACCCTACTTGCAAGATACATTCTATCTCGCTTCTACCGATAGCTCCCGTGCGGTGGTAGCGTCTCGGTCTCGTTTCGTAGCATTTCGCAGCCAGTTGGCGTTCGGCAGTGGCGTGAGACGGGTCAGTCAGTGGAGCAGAGCCAGCATTTCACTCGGTCGAATTTTCTGCACGTCTCCTCCGGGAGGGTGCTGCGCATCCAAAAGGCAAATAGGATACACCAACTTCCTTCCATTTGGATGCGCAGGCGACATAATGATTGTGAAGTGATGTACACCGACGACGCCTTCACCATCACCGCAGCCGCCGTTGAGTGCGTCCTGGTGGTGCCGCAGATAATGGCATGGGCACGACGGGATTACAACCGCTTCCGTCCTCTCAGATAAAAGGTATGATAATACCACTCTCTCGTAATACTCTCCAACTCTCCGCGTGACGCTTATCTGCCGAAACGTCACGCGCTGCGGTAAAACCCAAAAGTAAGGCATGTGCTCCTCCCCGGCGCGTTGCGTTCGTTCCAGCAAGCTCAGCAAGCCCAGCAGGCCGCCAGCATGCTCGACCGCCGGCTCAGCAACGGCAGGCTGAAGAAGTTTGCGTTGGCGATCATCGTCGTCACGTTCCTCATCGGTTTCATCTACAACACGGCGTCGCCGCGCAAGTACGTCGAGTCTACAAGCGATTATGGTAATGCCCCTCCGCTCTGGTGCTCTCTGTCCGATTGGTGATTAATATTGCGGGCTGCTTCTTGGATTGCAGGCACGGTGGAGGGATGGGAGTACAACACGTCGCGCGATGCCAGCCTGTACATGGAGAACGCGACGAGCATCCTGAGACCACGGCGCTTTTGTGAGGAGGCGGCGCCGGGCGTGTTTCTGCGCGTTGTTGTCTCGTCGGCGCCGGCCAACCTCGCCAATCGCAATGCCATCCGCGAGACGTGGGGCTCGCAGCGTAACGTCTCCGGCCGCACGATTCGCACTTATTTTCTTCTCGGGGATTCCGCCAATAGCACGATACAAGTAAGAACTATTTTTCCCTCTGCATGCTCTGCAGTCTGAATTAATTTTATGATTATTTTCAAGGCTGATATAGCCAAGGAGAATGAGATCTACAATGATATCATACAGGAGCGCTTCGTGGACGCGTATAACAACTTAACGCTGAAGAGTATTGCTATGTTGAAGACGGTGGCGACGTACTGCATGCAGACGACGACCTTCCTGATGAAGACCGACGACGATATGTTCGTGAACATGCCGCCGTTGGTGAACATGCTCAACGCCAGCAATACCACCACGGGGGTGATGCTCGGCAGTTTGATTTGCGGCGCCAAACCCATCAAGGATATTAACAATAAATGGTAAGAAAACAATCAGATTAAGTAAACAAATTAGAATGATTATGAAACGTGAGCGTTCCGCTCCATGCAACATTCATGCGTGCATGTCGACTGTGTGAAAGTAAACGTTATTATTGATGTCGTGTTACGTATAACAATCACTATTGTTATTAGAATGGCAGTAGGTAGTACGCAATTTGTTGAAATTATATTTTACGACTAGCTTACGTGTTTATATCATAATCGTAATCCAATGGAAGAAGACGGACGCATTGATTTCCTGTCCTTCAAATACTACTCACAAATAATTAACGTGCTTTTGACATGGAATTTTATCACTAGTATCACGAATATTTAAATTAAACAAGCCATTTGGCGCTTGCGTTATCATCATTGTCATCGACACGACCCGACCGCGGCCCGCATTTCATTATTTCATTCACTGAAATACAATGGCATGCATCCCCCTATCCACCCCCGAATGTTATTTGTGATCATCGACGCGTTGGCAACGCGTTACCACCGCTTTTTTGTGGGTAAAAATAAATTTCATTGCAAAGGGTGTGTTTTGTTGTGCTTTAGGTATACACCATCGTATATGTATCGTGATCGAATCTATCCGAACTACCTATCGGGCACCGGCTACGTAATGTCCATCGACGTGGTGCCCAAACTCTACGACGCCGCTCTTGTCACTCCCATTTTTCATCTGGAAGATATCTACATAACTGGTACAATAATCAAACGAATTGGTTGAAATCATTAATTTGCGTGGTTTGCAGGCATGTTATCAAAGGTAATCAACGTGCGACCGCGCAACAACGGCGGTTTTACCTTCCAAAAGCGCAAGTTCGATCCGTGCGTATTCCGCACGGCGTTCACGTCGCATAGACTATCGCCGGCGGAGATCCACGATCAGTACCTGCTGCTGGAGACACTCGACCTGGTTAAAGAGTGCCGTGCGCAAGAGGAGCTCGCCGCACGCTCGCTCAACAACCTGCTTGGCATCTTCACGATGACAAAGAGTAAGCCAAAGAAAAAGAAGATTGTTTGCTATTGAGAGATGTCGAGAGACACTATGGTTGCGGGACGGGATTCTATGCGATAATTTCCCTCAAATATTGGTGGTGATGCGGAAATAATATGAATTTACGATTACGGTTTGGAGATAGGACGCGGAATTCTATTGCTTTTCTAGTTTTCTATTTCCTTTATTGCATGGGCTTACCGCTGCATTTTGATGGCGCGTAATATGATCTCCTAATACCAATATTGATCTAAATCGCGCTAATTAAATGATGAGCGCAGCGCCATGAGAAAAAGGTGCGGTGGATGTGAATAATTCACGTCGGGTGAATAGTGTGGAGGTAGTGGAGGACGAAAATTGAAATTATTTTTATACCAAGTCCATAAACATGACTAATTCAACATGACTAATTAATAGGTACATGATAAATGGTTCAAATTTGAATGGCAAAGGAAACGAGGAGGGTTGCCAGAAATCGCTGAACGAGGTTTGCACGTATCTCGGCTTTCACGCACTAATTAATTCTTTTTCGCTTCAAATATCGCAATGCTTGGATCATTCACTTGGGACATTTTTTTGCGATTATTTACCATTGTTTCGAATTTCTTTCTAGAATGTGAATAGTTGGGATTGAGAGTTCAATACCGCGAATGCGACGAAATATCTCATTGCTTTCGATTGATTGCCAATACTATACATAAACAAAATGAATAATGTTTGTACATAAGATATATAATTATGTAAGTTTACTTAAGTGATTGGCGGGACAAACATTGACACAAATCGATGATATGAAGAAAAAACGATACATAGTGATACATAATTCATAAGAATCGATATAGTGAAGGAAACAATGATAAAATTACGCTACCCACACACGTATTTTGAACAAATTAAGATATCTTCCTGATGGAGCGAGGCGTGTATTATGGGCATTTTGGGAATGTACGATTTGATAGATTTATAGGAATAGAAAAGAAACACCAAGAATATAATGATAGAGTTAGGAGCATATTACGATAAATTCATTTCATGTTCGGTGATTGATTTTAAACACGAACATTGTAGGCTGCGACTAGAATTGTTCCCTAGGAATAATTGATTATTGGTATTGACCTTCCATCCGATATGCCGACTGGCACCTTATTTAAAATTCAAGTTCATATCTATTATGAAGTGCACCTTAAAAATACAATTTCCAAGGATCCAAAGAGGGCATGTTGTAAAGTTCGTGTTTGAAATTTATCAATGCCAACCGAGCTATTACTACTACATATTATTTATGGTTAATTACGTTGATTACTTTTGTGATAGTAGCCGCTTAGATCGATATTTATTTTTCCAATTGAAATCATTTTGCGACGCGATTAGTATGTAGCACTATTCATCCAATTAGTCATTTGAATATGGTTTGCTAACGGTTATTTTCAAATTTGATAGAAAGATAGATAGACGGAGAGCGCAAACAGTCGAAAGAGTAATGCATGAAAAAAACCCCTGAAATCGAAGACTTTTAAACACTTATACCAATATTAAAATAATAACAAAAGTTTTAAAGATTTAAATCTAAAGCAAGCAAACTATATTGTACCTAAATAATAATACATTCATAACGAGTACCTATATTCATTGATAACAATTACGAACATACAAATACTAATCGTTAGTTGGCGATAGTTATACACATTACTATGAAATTACTATGAAAATCATTGAACAATTTACGGAGGTGATGATAGTGACAATGTGCATGATAGAGAGAAGAAAACGACGCTATTTTCATGATTTACAAGTCGGCGGGTAGGTAGAGTGCAGTTGGTGTTTAGCCAGTTAGTTAACTGTAGGTTTGATTAAAAGAGTGATACGTACTTGGTAAGAACGGAAATAATGAGAAGGAAATTCTGATAGATATAATAATGAAGATAGGTGACTTGTAAACATGAAAGCCATAATTTTCCGATATTCGAAATTGATTCACGAAATTCTAGTGTCAAAATTAGTGCTTCCGCTTTACGATATTCTACGATTGATAAAGATCTAATCAAAAAACACAACAAGAGAATTGCTTTATATTTTCGATTCGTATTTTAGCAAAAAAACGAAGAAGTGAAGTAACTTGTCTTATGAGAAATACTTGTTGAAATTTGTCAAATTTTAATTGTTATTTTCGATGAACGATGGAAGCGAAATGAAGGAGTAGAAGATGAAGTTATTAATCATGAACAATTTAACATTACGACATTAAACTTTATTGTGTATGATATAAAAAAACCAACCAAATTATTAAATAAGTATGAATTACTTATAAAATGTATCTCAAATGCAGATAAAAATTAGGATAACTACCAGTAGAATAGGTTGTGTTCTAGTCGCCGCGTGTGGAACCTGAAACCTAAAACGTTCACAAAATACAACATTATTGTTGAAAAACGTGTAGCGGAAACGCAACGCATGTTGCTGTTTGTTTCCGTGTTGTCAATCTCCATAATTCCTGCCTATTAGAATAATAATCGATATAGAGTTACATAATATGAAATCTGAATCTATTAAAGAGCTCTGAGAATTTTAAATTTTAATCGAATCCGATTTTAACCATTTTTTACTTTAAAATTCAAATGGAAAACACTGTAAATATTTTACATTTAAATCTATAACCAAACATAATTGCTTGATAATTGCAGATGATATAACTGATATGATTGAACTGAACCTATTAAATTATTACGATTATAACAACAATAAACGAACAATTGGTCGAATAGTTATGTAAATGGTGAATGAGAAAACATTTTGAGACTGCAACTGCAATCTAACTAGTTCGTTTGATGAGATCTCGACGTTATTATGGAAAGGAAGTGTTTTGAAAACGGTCAGATGGTTGACGATGGGTATTTTGCTATATGAAGAAGAACACTATGATAAAGCCATGAAGATAAGA
>JARJDR010017603.1:0-25296 GCA_030264135.1 Myllaena sp. GC000078 | reverse complement strand
GCGTGTGGATCACACATGTGGACATGATGAATAGATGGCTCTGCTGCGCTATTCAATATCTGCGCGTTTGACAAACATTCATATTTGTTGCTCAAAAGCTGCGAAACGGATGCATGCGATGCGCGACTCTATTGAGTTGCGTTCTTTGTGCTTATTCCATTTCAACTACGCATGTCGTATACAGGGTATAAAATAATTCCATAGCATATAAAATATTATGGCTAAATTATCCAGCTTTGCAATTAGTATTTATAATGTACGCTTTATTAATATGGTTGTGATTGGTTACTTTCCAAAAATGCCCATTGGAAATGATGATCCTGTACACAACAGCATACGGGTGCGCGCAGGCAAACGCGAATAGATATTAATTTTTCGTGCTGCTCGTTACACGAAGCCCTTCCGCCCCTAATTCCTTTGTGGCGCGCGCGCCGGCAGCAGATCCTTTTTATGTTGTATTATTTTTAATTAGCCCTGCGGCTGCGTGGTGGTATTGAATGCATGTTTTATACGTGTTTGCCGGCACACAACGCCAGAGCGTCGCGTCGCGTCGCCAAGAAGGAATATATTAAATTTCTGCGCGGTCATCTTTTGTCGTTATGGCGTGCGGTTGGCGAAAGGAAATGCGGCCGCAATGTGGCGTAATTAACGCTCTCTCGCACCATCCTCCCCCTCAAAACAACCGCCGGCCGTGTTCTTCCGCTGGTTGACCACCAACACCGCTGTTAATGCGTCTGCCGCCGTTGCGTTGCCTCCTGTACGCATTTCGTCGGAAATAACAGAGCTGGAAACTCGAATCGATATCGAAATATATGCGTGCAATATCAATCAATATGCAACACGCCAGTTTGGAATAAAAATGTTGGTATTGCGCGGAATTTGTTTATCAATGGCACTAATAAAATCGCCAGCTGCATTCCCCAGAGCGAATTTCCTTGCCTGGCAAATTGCGCTTTGTTCAATTCGCTTCGCTTCATTTGATCACGCACGCACGCCCTCCCCCGGCGCCACGGCGCTTCAATTCAAACATTGCACCTATAAGTATATGCACACGTGCAGCGCGGCGCACGTTTCGATTATTTGTGCCACCCACGCGAGTGTTTGCGAGTGGTATGTAGGGTATATTCCACGCTTGCATAACATATTCAATTTCTCCGGTCGAGTGTGGACTGTGGACAATATCGCAATCGGCCGCCGCCGCTGTCTGCGATTGGGTTGCGTGGGAGGGCGTGGGGTGAACAAGGGGTTGGTCGCATTACTATGGATGCAATCCGCGCTTCAGATTTGTGGTCTCTTGATTAATCCGGACGGAGGTCGTCATCCCCGCCCGCCAAGTCCCGGATGTCGCCCGCCATTTTCACGCCGACCGAAACTTTGTTGGAACGCGGGCGCCACGAACGGGTGAAGGGGTTGCTTGTCTGCACTTCACCACCTCATACATATACACAGCGCGTCGGTCGCGCGTCGCCTGGTTATGAATCTGAAAATTACGTTGCGAACGCGCACCTCATTCGAACACCGCAAGAGGTTTGGCGTTGAGAAATCGCACGACTTAGGCGGGCGCTTGCGTGGATAGTTTACAGTTCTCTCGCCCCGCTGGCGTACGCGCGTGCCTTCGGCCTGATTTATCCCTGTTAATTTCTAAACTGTACCGCACCGCACTTGCCGCCTTCGCCGAAGACCAAAGATAATCAATTTTCTTCAAAGCTATTAACGCGGCGCGGCGCGGCTTTAAAGTTTCGACGGCGGAGAAGGGATGCCCAAACATTTGCTTGTCGGGCAAAACTCTTGTTTGATCTGAAGACGAAAGAGTTTTCTTTAAAACTCTCCGCACAATTTTGTTTGCTTCATTCTTGCACAACGGTTTAACGTAATAAACTAATGGGGTGGTGCGCATTACTTAATCCCCTAATTAATGCGATTCAATATGTTTCCCGTCGTGTGCGATAATCCTTTTTATGTGCGCGGCGCATCTCGCGATATGACTCGGCAGCTGAGTAGTATAATTATGCCTTTCTTGCAAACGGCGGCGGCGTCATAACGAATTGCATATTCTGCAGTTATCAGTTAGCACTAATCAGACCACGGGCAAGTAATGCGAAAACGGATTACATATACCGAGTGTGGAGCACAAAATTGCACAAAACAAAATGAAATTTTCATTCATTTCATCACCACCATAATCATTTAATTTCGCAAATGAAATTTAATCAAATTTGCGCACGCTGATTATTTCAACGCCAATGGAGTTATGCGTAATCTATTGCGAGTATGTAGATGTAGGTATACAACATTAAATTATATCGTCGTGCACTAACGCGAGCGTAAACTTGCCACTTTCGGCGGTGGGCCACGAAACGATCTGAAATATGTGTGCATGAATATTAATTCAAAACGCGCGCGCGTGTCGCATCACTCAAGACGGCGCTGCCTCTGCTGGCGCGCTACCGGCTTTTACGAGCAATTTTCGTATACATCAAATAATTATTATGATGCATGTGCGTCGATAAATTTTCCATTTACACCTTCGCAATCGTAATGTATTCGACGGCGCGGCGGTGCGCTAATTCTCGCATCCGCTTCCTAAAATCCGCCACTAATACACCTCGGGGAGCAATAATAGACTTTCGAGTTTAATATAAGCACATAAGGACATTCGCTATCTGGAAGATAGGTATATGCCGTATATCTGCATTAAACCTAATCCAATTAATTCTGTTGACATAACAAACTGCGGGCATTCAAAGGTAGACGCCGGGCGACGACAACGCCGACGACGACAACGTCCCTGAGATGCGAGTGAGTCTGTATGTGAATGTGTTGACGGCTTGGAGTAAAGTCGTGCGCATTCATCCGGGACGAGGATGCAAAGTGCGCTGTAAAGTGTCGTACGTCGGGCAGAGCCACGCTCTCGCTCCGTAGCATAGGTGTTGAATATGGATTTGCATTGTATAGCCCGGATATAGAATTCTCAACTCCTTCTCGCCGCTTCAATTTGGACAAATAAGTCCCAAGACTTGCGCATACACACATAACACACAGCATCTAACTTGTGCGCTTGCATTGCTTGCGCACGTAGAGCATTTCCGCTGACGCCATGTTGTTTGCACGCGAAATTATTGTTTGCAGAAACTCATGCGCACAACGCAATCGTCTGCAGTGGCAAATAATAATAATAATAAATCATAAACGCAGAGCGCGGCGCACCGGTCGAATTATAGGTGTCATACACGGTGTCTGCTCATTAACATTCGGTATAATAATGAGCACATAATTAATCGACAGCTAATTGTTGACCGGCGTGTTGTTGTGTGTATCATCATGAATTCATTCAGCGCCGCGCAATCCCCAATAAAATTGAATATTAATTAATTCGCGCGGCGAACCGAGGCGTGTTGGCCCATCGTTGGCGCTCGCCCCAAAATTGACTTCAATTAAATCGGCGGTGGCGGGCCATGAATATGCATGAAATATGCGTGGGACGGTCGGTTGATAAAATGTATGCAAATCGACAAGCGCACGGTTTTCACTTTTTAACGCAATCAACCCCAACGGGCGCGGCGCGGCGCCGGCGGCTCGCAAGACGATCAAAATGGTGATGAGGACGATGACATTGATTATGCGCGATCGGCGTAATTAAGTTCTTAAATGCGGCTGCGATTTGTGCCACCACCGCATCGACAACAAGCAACTCGAATGCGCGGAATATCAAAATCCGCGCGGCGCGCGATCTAATTTAAAATTCGATTCTATTAGCACAAAGTGCTCGTTCGGGTTTGACTTCAAAGGCGCGCGCAACTATACGAAAACTGGCGGCGCTCACACCACCACCACATCATCGCGCCATCGTATTTCGATTTTCTATGCTATTGCTTTCAGCGTCTTGTAGTGCACCGACGCGCGAATGGAAAAGTTTTGCCGAGCGTCAATTCGCGAACGCGCGCCTGTGGATTTCCTTCGCGCTGAGATACAATAAAGGTTGAAATTTTCGGCGCTGGAAAAGTTCGCGTCGCCACGAAGACGAGTTGCTGAAGGAGGCGGCAGGCGAGGGAAGGAACTTTCAAACTTCGTCCAAAATTTCGCAAAGCGATGGCGAAGAATTTCAGCGATGCGAAACTAGAGTAAAGAACCATCATGGGGTAGAAACTAATGATGAGGCGCATGTGATGTGATGTGATAACAAACGCAAAAAGAACCTAGTTGCTTGCCGATTTTAATATCGTTGCCATCGTAAACCGCAAAAAGTGGCAATTAAAACTTGGAAAATACCAAACGACACTTTGTTAACAAATATGTATGTATTGGAGGGCTGATCAAACGCAGAACCTCGTAAAAACATTTTACTATCGACAATTTCTGCCGCGCGCGTAAGAGGGTGGGATATATGCAATAAATGTTATCCTTGCCGGCACGCTAGCGCCACGCGGCGGAAAGGACACGAAGTTGCGCACGCATGGCCACGCAGAGGGCGTTGCAGTAGGCAGGACACTGGTAGTCCTGGTGGAGGGGTGGCAGTGGGTAATGTATCAACCCGCCGTGCGGTGGCACTGGCCGTCACGCACGTGCCGCGAATCGATATCCTTGCGCGCGTGCACGGATGCAAGGATAATAATGGTCACGCCTTTCATCACGTTGCCCTCATAAATACGCGCCACGACGCCGGCGGTGTGCAGTCGTTAATCTAATTAGGCAATCTTCAAAATTCGCAACGAAATCATTAAAAAAAGGCGTCCACAACTCTGTCTCACTCTCCCGCCGCTTTCTTCCATCACTTGTAGTATAATTTGCATGAAAAATTTTAATGGAAACGTTTAGTGGTCGTAATGCCGGGCGTGGGCGCAATTTTAGGGAAGTCATTAAATTTAACGGGCGGCGAGTAAGAATAATGAAAAGACTCTTTCTCCGCGCGGGACTCTCTTCGGGCGGAAATGCGCGGGTAAGCGTGCACGCCCGCGAGTGTGCGTGGGCAAAAAGATGGCAGATAGAGAGAACTATTAAGGATGCCGGAAGGTTGTATTTTTTCCTGGCGGGATCCTCCAGTGCGCGTTTTCCGGACCGGCGGCTTTCTTTTCGCCGGCGCGCGCGCGCGCTTTTCTTGCGCGTCGCCGGCGTACGAGTACAATGTCGAGAAATTGTAGTGGCATGACCGACAACGCCGCTGATTGATCGATTGTCTCGGCGTTTTTATATCTCCGCCGCAGCCGGCGCGCGCTTTTCTCCGTCGTGTGAAAATCGAAGGATTCGAAGCAAACATTGTATTTTATATCCACGGGGAATTGTAAATACGATAATAGTTATTTCTTACAAATTACGCTGCGCGTCAGACACTCACCTGGAACAAAAAAACAGAAACAAAGACAAATTAGGTTTCCTTCATTTTCAATTTGTAGTAATTGGTTGTAATACGTTAAGTATTTACATCTGGGAATTATTCAATTACTGTAATAATATCGGGGACCGAGCGAGCGCGCGCATAAACACAAAGACGTAAACATTATCCTTATCTAAATTCCATCTACATGCGAAAATGAAAGGAGGTAAATTTTCCAATTTCCGCGCGCGCGCGCGCTTGCTCTGCGTGTGCCGAACGCACGCGCCCCATAATTCCCACATCTAATTCGAATTCCAATTCTAATCAGCGATAAAACCGTACGCGGGGCGCACAAAGGGCCCGCCGGCGCGGCGGTAGCAGCGACACGATCGACTATTAGATTATCAATATCAATATAGAAATTGTTCCAGCCACGCGACGCCCGCGCCTGCCCGTTATTATTATGCATTTCCCCTCTCGGCCGGGCGTATTAGTGCCACCTTGCACGCAATCCTCACGACGACCACTTTTCGTGTAAAATATTATTAAAATCAACAGTGCGGACACGACATCGCGCGGCACCAAATGCAAAGCAGCTAATTTCAATTAGAAGCCGGCTGTTAATAATTTAATAATTCCATTCAGCTGCAATTCAAAGTACTCTCACAACGCATCGCGTCATAATTTATTCGCTTCTAACATTACATAAAATGAATTTGTAATATTTAGTTGTATCGCAACAATCGCGACAGTGCCGGCGGGTGGCTGCAACAATGCAAATTTTATTATCCGTATAGCGCACGAGACGCTGGCGGTGGGCGCGATCGTAAATCATTCGAACGAGGAAATGAAATAACGCGAATTTGCCTCGTCGCCAAAATGCTACTAGCGCTCGCATACATTATCATCGCAGCTGTAGCGCGCTTCTTCCCATCCGCATTGAGAAAAATGACATTACATTACGATTACAAAGAATGTGTGTGGGTGTGTGTCTAAAAGAGATTGATGATCACGCTCGCAAGGTGAATATGGCAAAAGTGAGGTGAAACCCGCATCTACTACAAGCGTAATTTAGTGTAAATTACGTCTTATTTGCACATATGGGGAGCGGATTTCGATTACAGTGCGCGACCGAACGCATTTACATACGATAATTAACAGATGCGGCGGAGGTGTGTCGGTTACAATGTCGAATCGATTGCTTTCATCTCTCGGGCCCTCACCACCACCCCCGCACCCCGATGGGGCGCGCCGATACCAACGAGCGGCAATTACACAATCTCGGCGCACGTAATTGATAATCGGGAAGCACTTAAAATACACGGGGTGTATCTTTCGGGTGAGCGCGAAGCGACACGCCATGCGCGAACCCTTTTCGACCGTTCGCCGTTTAAATGCGTACAACTCGCCACCACTCTTTATTCACCGCGACTGGCTGGCTGGGTGTGTGGGTCTGGTTGAGATAGCGTGCGTCACGAAACCCTTTTCAGCCCTTCCCGAGATTCCACTTAGTGCAGCAATTATTTATAATTTCGCGCAGCGCTCCAGCGTCAGGCGCTGCGAAGTGTAAATAAATGTAAGCAGGTCCGGGAATGGTTTTCGATTTTTTTTCTTTTCGTTTTGGGTGGAGAGAATTCATTGCGCGCGCTGAAAGTGACGGATGGCCGCGGTCCGGCAAAGACATGCTCATTCCATTTCGACGCCAGCCACCGCGCCGAACGGATGTGGGCGTATATCCCCAAAAAGTCATTACAGATAACAATTTATGATTTTCATACCGCGCGCAGAGAGTTGAAACGAATCAGTCCACCAGCCAAATATTCTATCGTATGCACGAGTATGTATGCATGTTGGCAGAGCGTGCGGGGGTTAGCGTCGGATAGAAATGACTATCATTAAAAGCGCCGCGCCACCGCTTTACGATGGCGTGCTATTAAACTCGAAAACTAGAGCATATTAGGCGTCGCGCCATCCCTCTCCCTTACACTGGCGCGCGCGCGCCTCGACATTAGCGTTATCGGCATCGGTAATAATAGAAATCATAATTTAACGGCGTTGCGCGCGCCGCCACCAAAGTCATAAAACTCGAAACTTTGCGGCGAGCGTGGGCGTAAATTGTTAAACACGATGAAATTTCATTATTCATCAATGAGATTAAAATTGAAATTCATTAGTATTGTTCGGGAGGTTTTGTCATCTCGGCGCAATGTCCTTTAATGTGCCGACGATTGCGGTCCACGGCGATGGGCGGGGCATGCATAGTAAAAAGCGTGAAATCGCGTTCCAAATGACAGACGTGTGGAAAATTCAAATGGTCCGTGTGCTCGATAGGGAGGTCAAACCGATGAGCGCTGCTACGTGCATCCCATGGGCGCGGCGCGCGGCGGCAACCTTAAATGTCTACGGGCAGTTTCCTCAATGTTTCAGCACTCTCGGCGTGGTCATCACCAGCGCCAAATCCCCTTAGTACTCATCCGATCCAATATACGCTCGCATTTTCATTGCTCAGCGTCGGAATTTAAATTGGTATCGGGTCAACCGATGTCTAATATACCGTCGGTTGAACGAATTCATCCAAATATTCATCAACGCAAGCCATCAATTATTTAAGGACTAAATTGTCCTTGTTGTGGAAGCCTTTTTTTCTGGATAATCATAAATATCTTCGGTTCATGTACTATGTTGATTGGTGGGCTTTTACTAACAGTTAGTCCATTCGTTCGTTTTTGTAGCATCAGCCAAAGTTAATCAAGCACGTTTTAGGAGGGTAAAAAGCGGCCACAGCGCCGCAATTCCAATGGCCATGTGTATACCATACACACACACGTACGTCATCCCCCGCAGCCGCCTACGCGTCTGGCTGCCCACCGGCATGTGTGTCCGGCGTTGTAAATCATCGTGTAATATCGGCCATCGATACAACATGTCCGCCCGTACCCACCGCCAACATGTTTCGTCCATTTGCAGATTTCACCCCATCCCATATGTTACACATCCGATTTGCACGTATTTGCACGTTCACTCTTATTACACCGTCCATTTTCCTCTCGTTGTTCGCCCCGGCAATTTTCCGTTGGTTTTGATATCGCGATGCGCCATCCGTTTTTCCGTCTGTCATCGCCAGGATGCAAACTTTTCTCTTGTGGGAAAAACTATTGCTCGAACTATGTGCAACTATGTGGTGCACCAGCCGGAACGCCAACGACAAGTAAGGGGGATTTTTTGGATTCGCCAAACAAGTCGGCAAGTGGTCGTGAATTAGTCGCGCACGAGTGCGCCGCGTTGACCGAAAGATGGTCGCCTTCACAAGTTGCCAACTTGGGCGCTGGCGGGCGAACAGGAAATCGCATCGCGCCGGCCACAAAATGCAAATGCAGCGCAGTAGAGATACGAGAGAATGCGCTGCTTGCTGCACGAAAGAAAGATAGATCGGCATCGACACAATTTCCGCGCGAATTGAAAATGCATCCATCTGTGCGCACTTGCGCGGCGGCGGCTATTCAATACGGGCGTGGGCCGCTGCCGGTGGTGGATTGTGTCGCCCAGACGAATGACACATACAATACAAACGAGCGTGGTTGGCGCTGAAGGAGTTACAAATCCGACACCCTTTTCTCGTCGACGACTTTTCAACATATTTATGTGCGCCGCATGTGCATGCGTCAGCCGTTGAAGAATAGACTGTCCCGCGTTGCCGCGATTCCCCTGGAGAAATTTCCCGGGGCCTGCATAATCTTTGAAGAAGGCGAAGAGAGATGACGCCGCTTCTTTTCCGGCACGCTGACTATCACCACCATGCGATGCCAGTCGACACGTATCCGGCCGCGTGCGTCGAGAGTGATACAAACCATTTCCCATAGGCAAAGTCGACGTCAGCGTCGACAGCGTCGCCCATAGGTAGGCGGGACAACGGAATAAAACGCCATTATATTACCGCGTACTTTGCGCTGGCGCGTGGGAGTGGGTGGGTGTAAGTGTTATTTTTGCCCGCCGCAACACGAATAGACAAGCGACGACAGTGGCATAACTGACGTTAGCGTGAAATTACACATAATAAGGTCGTATAACGCCCTTCCGCCTCACTCGCATTGATATCTCTCCACTGCCGGGAGTGAGTGTGTGTAAAATCGAAGGTGCGGCGGCGGGGATGTGATGGAAATAATGCAAAATCTATCCGCAATGCGGTTGTTTTTTATATTTGCTGCGACACGTTTTATTAACCACGCTGGGAATACGAAAGCGCTCTTCCCTCGACGACGACGATGGCGGCGGCGCGGCGGCCTATTACGCTTATTGCTAAGTGAAATACACCATCACGCGAAGTGGAGAGTGTCGTATTTATAACGTCGTCAAATTTAAGGAAAACTCACGTCTCTCTCTCGCCATTCGTCCGTGTGCGTCGTCAATCCTTGCTCACACCACCCGGCCCAACATCCTTTTCAGCGCACCAATGGCGTCGGCGTCTTTCCTGAGTCCTTTGCTTCGGCGCTTCGAGGAGTTGATGTTAAGTTTGTTATGTGTTCACGTCAGCGTGAATGCAACACCGAAAGTGCTTTGTAAGTTATAATCAAGATGTGTACGAAGAGGGCGCGGCTCGTCGCCGGCGAGAAGAAGGTGGAAACGGGATGGAAAGGGTTGAAACTTTGCATCTTGATTGAGAGACGCGCGCGCTCGGTATATTTGTATACACTCGGCTGCGGCGCCGGCGTTTGGATATTCGATGTGTACATAGTCGGATGCTTCCAAGGGAAAGGACCCAAAGACGGACGCGCTGTGAAAAGGGAGGAAGCGCAGTCGCCGTTGCCATCGTCTTCAAGTTTCAATATACACGTTATACACAATAAACAAAATTATCTGTTTCCTAATCTTCCGCAAAGCAATGGGCCAAGTTTCCATCTGCGAGAAACGAAAATCGTTTTTGTATTTCAATCTTGACAAATTATGCAGATGCTGCAAGACGTGCGAGAAAGAAAAAAAATAGTATTTATATCGTGCAATATTTATAAAATATGATGAGTTGATATAAAGTAATAGCAATGTAAAAGTTGCACGTAGCGGCCGCAAATTTTATGGGCGCACAAAAGGAGCGCAAGGAGCGAAAGGAGCAGCGGGCAGGATGATGGCGTGGAGGAAGGGGAAGGGAAAAAAGAGTGTGCGGTGGTTGAACGTAAATCAGGGGCACTCACACCCGCCTACTACTCTGCTCCCGATGAAATTACACTATACGTGAACCTGGTCGGCAGTAGGGTGAACGCGGTGGGAGCGAAAGGAGGAAAGCGAGGTGGGTGGAACGTGCAAATAAATCCACCGGAGAATAACGTATACATATTGCGATTAAGCTGTAGTTTTAAATATTCAAATTTGTTGCGCTCGCATTAATATCCTGTTCCTTTGTCCGCGAAATTTCGCCGCAATAAAAGTTTGCGAAATAGTCGGCATGAATCCGGCAAACCTTTGTCGAACGTATTTAGTAACCGACGCAACATTGATTCGTCCATGCCGGCACGGCGCGGCGGTCAGTGTGGTTGCAATTTTTTGCCGATTAAAGTTTTGCAATAACGCTTCACATCATCCCCCATCGGACAAAGAACGCGAGGGCTGCTGCTGCTGCTCGTTTGCAACGTGGCAAATTACACATGCAAATTTTCTCGGCTCCCCATGGAGAGATGCACAGCATGCAGAAAAAATAAAGTATTGATTAATATTTAGGTGGTTGCTGGTTTCTCTCGTCGCCTACACTCCGAGCGCGTAACCCTCATATAGATGGAATAGATATATAAAGACAGACATAATTCCATAACCCCGAAAAGGCCCACCGCCTTTGTCCCACCGCCCCGCGCGCTACGTGTCTCGAGCGGGGGTGGCCTCGTTATTATTCACGCGCGCGCTACCACAGCATCCGCGCCTGCCGGGCGGTTTGCATGAAGACCGCAAGCCATGCAGTCCTGCACCCACTCACACACACACGCACGCACACCGCGAACGTGTGGCGAACTTTGATGAAGACTTATTTAGGCACGCCTGCGCATATATACACGATATCCTGGCGCACGTGCTGACATCGCGGCGCGCATACGCACGCATGCGGGACATAAAAGTTGCATTAGTCCAAAGTCTGACATATCGGCCCACGTAGCAGCGGCGGCATCAGCCGGCGCATGTCGATGATGTGTTGATGACGACCTAATGCTCGTCGCCACCTTTGCACCCCACCGCTATTCATACTTCTTTCGAATTGCTTTCATGCCAAGTAGGTTTTGTGTTACGATTGCAAAGGCGCCCGCTTAACAGGTCGTTAGGCGTCACTTGTGTGCGGGCTAATCACGAAAGTGTTGAAATGACGAAAAAATTGTCGTGCTCAAGCTTTATTACCTTTGTTATTATATTTCATTTACTAGGTCATTAGCATAGCACCCAAATTGCTCAAATTCCTTTGTAGCAAATCGTATTTTGTACGAAATGCTATTCTTTTCAGTTTAATATTTTCTTGGAAACAAGCAAAAAACAAGCGTTCTATTACACGGCCGATTGGAAGTCTCGTCGTTGTCCCCAGCGGTAATTATAAAGCCATTTAAGGATTTCGTCCTGGCCGAGCGCCTTGCCGGCCGGCGCGGCAGCGCGGCGCAGGCGAGACGAATAAAAACCGATTTAATGTGTACAATGACGTGCGGCGTGCGACGCGACTCGAAATTGGACGGCGGCCAAATAAAATAAGTGACTCAGTTTTGCCACCCACACATGCAGCCTCCGTCCTCTCACCCCCCGCCGCCGCACAGGAAACATAAACAGCCCGCACACCCGCCCACGAATCTCTGTTCGGCCCGAGATAAACGAAATGTCATTGAAATATACTGGCAAATAATGGCGGATAACAAATGCAGTGGCGTTTATGCGATCCGCTGCAAACGATTTCGATATACTGCCATAAATTATGATGAAAATGTAAAATGCATGATAAATTCGCAGACGTAAGTATATCACATTCATCAGCATGTGCTCGAATACTACTGGCCTGCGAGGGGCGGAGGAAATGGCGACTAATTTAAAAAATAAATGGGATTTAGTATAAGACATTAGGTAATAGAGTGGTTGCCGGTTAGGGGGGTTGCTTGGCTGACTGTATTGTACGTGTGTGCGTGTGTGTTTTTGCTGCCATTCGCATTTTTCTCTTTCGTCGTGCGCACGCTTGATCCTCGTTCCTTACCGCAATGATGCAGTTGACAGGCCCTAATATTATTTGTGATAAGTTGCACCACCCTTCCTCCTCGTGTGTGACACACGCGCGCGCCGCTAACTTATGTCATCGCCCGGCACGCACGGCCTACATGCGTCTTCAAGCAAATAACAACAAATTTTTCACACCATTTGCACCGGAATAAACCGCGTTGTCCTCGGAATTCTTCGACATTAGCGCCCGCAGTGACAAGTCCCCTTTTTTGCGGATGACACATTTCCTGTGTGTGTAAAATTTGGTGGGAATGAAAAGCAGTTAATCCTTGCTTCAAAATTATGGGTTTCCCCTTACATATATTGCATATTAACGCGATACAACAACACATGCGACTCGGGCGCAATATAAAATTAAGCCGATCCTAATCTTGATAATGTCTTAACAGCTTTTTGCGCCACAATGTACAGCGTGGGATTACATACACACTCACACACACATCCACCAAGTAACCCTCATTCGCGAATACATTATCGTCGACTTTGTTGCATCGACCACTTTTTGCACAGACTGGTGGCACATATGCGCCCGAATGCGATTTCTGATTTCAAGCGATTTTTTTTTCGACAAGCACTTTTCCTCATCATTATCGTAAAACGAAGCCGAGCATGACGCACCGCAGATTAATGGAGCACACCGCTAATGGTTTTACCCTCCATGTGGCATTCGGCATTCGAATTGCATCCCAGGCGCCCCGAAAAATGCTCCCGAAACGAAGCTCATTACGTTGCTGGGGCGGTTGCGCGAAACGATCAGCCCAAGGCGAAGCATATTGTGCACCGCAAAACTACATATTGAAGCGTTTGCAGAGCCAAAACAACGCGCTCGCGCGTAAAGGGCAGGCGTAATAACAATAATGGTAAATTTTTATGACGCACACTCAAACGACCGCATCCGTTCGCGGAAATAAAAATCAAAGAAAGGTGCCTAGTAGGCGAGAGATTATACAATGCAAGCGAGCGAAATTAAACTTTCCACCGCGTTGGTGGCAGCCGAAAAGGAGGAAGGGCATGAATATAATTTACCTATATGCGTAGGTATCTGCGGTACACGCGCACTTAAAGTGCGCGTCGTAGGCTTTTGCCGGTGCGGCGCGGCGCGCCGATATGGGCAAAGTTTCGCGTATTAGGAAATTAGTTCCATAAATTATGTATGTATGTATGTGGCATTATAACGCCGCCGCCGCCAGCGTATAATACGCTTATACAAAACGCCGTTTCCCGTGCGCGGAAACGATGAGTTTGCGGTTGCTAAATGCGCGCAAGATTCGCCACAGCGATATCGAACTAAATTAAATCACTTTTTGGACGCTGCTGGGGGGGTTGTGCGAAAACCGGCATGGGCAGGCTGGATGTGGTGCGCGCGTGCGCTGCATGGGCAAATTGTAATAAAAATCGTATAAAATCAACAGCGGGGCCCGCCGCAACAAAAATGATTTATTTCGGTGGCAATGGGGTAAGTTTCAGCGTGGAGCGCGTATCAATCAAACCTGGTTATAGATAAAGTCGTAAAAATCCAACGGCACCAATTTTTTCCTCTTCTTCCTTCGTCCACTTGCCCGACCCTCATCGGACAAACAAGCCACGCTACCACCGAGACGTAGTAGTATCATCCTGGTGGGGTTTACGAGCCGTAAATGAAAAACAAACTCTTGCCCGTATCCGTCTCGTGTGGCGAGGGGCGGGAGCAGCGTCGGTGGTTGCTTTCATCAGTTATCCGGCAATTTTCTGCGCATGGCTTGTGCTCTGTTGACTTGATACACTCGAATTTCGGGGCCCGCAATTCGAAATTCAATCTTCCACGACAAGGAACGTGCGCGCGCGCTCGCGCTCGCGAGCATAGCGCAATGACCTATAAAGCTGTTTGGCATTTAATGACGTCGCCGGCGCGCACATAATGCGCGAGATTAACACCCCCGCCGAGCGCACAAAATGTACATTTGCAAATTAAGTAGAGTTTCAATCTAGCAAAAGTTTAATGTGCATGCAGGCGGCGCCGACGACGCGACGGCGAGATGAAATGCACTGGCGAAGGAGGAGGCGGTGGTCCGTACGCAATTTAAGTTATCAGCGCCCGAGAGAAACTGGATTAGTTTTGTCTGTGCGGCGCGCGCGCACACAAAGCGGAGGCGCCGGGCACAATGGGCAACCACAATGCTACTCCAGCCAAGCCACACCAAAATAAACACCATCCCAACGCACAGCGCCAGAGATAAAAGATCGAAGGCGGCGCGCGGGAAGCAAGAGAAATATGGCATGACAAGAGAAACTGGTTTATGTGATGAAATTGTGCTCTTGGTATGTAATGTAACAGTACTCGCTGTGTGTGTGCCTCCCTTGACGTTTGCCCTCCTCGGCAGCATCGCATGCCGGTGACATAACGCAGAACGACACACCAGCGCACGGCAATTCGCCGAGCGTGAAAGAAGCAAGCCAGGAGGAGCGCGCTGGTGTGGGACCTCCCATTGTGGTTGTAATGAAGACTGATGATCATAAGATGCGATGACATTCGGGTGCGCGCGCTTCGTCATGGCAGCGGTCGACGGCCGTCTCTTTGGCCTACGCGCTCTTGCTGGAGATAGCGCGCGCGAAGGACTACAAAGATGACGACGACGACGCCGCCGACGATGACGGCAAGGAGACGAAAAGGATAACGACCAGATGGAGGTAGGCGAGGACGGCGCAAAAACACGATATTCGTCTTAACAAAACATGTCGATTATATCACCATGAATTTCATTACGTTAGCATTCATCAAGCCATCCGTCGTGCATCCTTTACGTCGGCGGTGGATGGATGAGTCGGGCGATAAGAAGATGGTAATGTGACATTGTCGCGTCGCGCTCGCGGTTAAATGATGAATGTTGACAGCGACACTAAGTGCAAATGATGTCGTTTATCGTTTACATGATAAATGCCTGCCTCATTATGACATACTCGTATATATTTTTACTAAGTATAAAATTATTAGATATATTAAATATGTAGGCATCAATTTCACTCTGATATTATTTTCTCACTGAAATAGTAATTATGGAAATTTAAAGCGAGAACCTATTAATTACCAAACGATTGGCATTAAAATGAAATCAACATTAAATTATAATCTCCCGCTTAATTATCTCGCGCTAAATTATTATAATGTATGTGAAAAACTCCGATTTGTTTTGCGCATTTGTATTTTCGTGCAATCGCACTGCAACAATCTTGAATAATTATTCGCATATATGACT
Organism: Myllaena sp. GC000078; assembly: GCA_030264135.1. Classification (NCBI taxonomy): domain Eukaryota; kingdom Metazoa; phylum Arthropoda; class Insecta; order Coleoptera; family Staphylinidae; genus Myllaena; species Myllaena sp. GC000078. The sequence continues at coordinate 9,525 of JARJDR010017603.1, read as the reverse complement.
ATTTACATAAAACAGTTAATATCAGGAGGGTTTTATGCATTGTGTCGGGGGTTAAACATGAATAAGGAGCGGTTTTTGTGATAAAAACAAACAAGCCTAGTGCAATTATGCATGCCGACGACATAAAATATTCATATTTCACATTGCATTCGCAACTTCACGTCACCGATACAATGCATTACTTATTAAAAATGCATTTGATAAAACTTTTTAAATTACCGTCCGACTGAAATTAAACATTTAAAACATACCACGCGCGCGGAAATCGAGAGATGTATGGGCGTCCGGAGGCAACTAGAGGCGTTTGTAAGAGAGAGCCTGACCCAATTCCAATCCGCATCGATTACATTGCATGTCGTTGCAATTCCACCGGCGCGGCGCCAGCGACGGCGTTATAGTTGCGTAGGCGTGAGCGTACCATGCAAGACGGTTTTTACGTTCCGCCTCAGAACGATATAACGATAGGTATAACCACACGGATGAACTACCCCTTTCCGCCATACGTGCACAGCGTGTAGGCGGCAAATAGAAATAGAAATAACGGGGAGCGCTGTAATAACAGTGCCTTGGGTCGACGTCGGCAATGTTTAAACGTCGAAATGACGGTTGTAGACCGCCAGCGCGGAAGGCAGCAAGTGGTTACGTGGCGGTGGCAAAAGCCTCCCACCCGCCCCCCACCCGGGCACCACGTCGTGCGGGATTTGCGGAACGCATTTGTCTTAACATTTGCATACTAATTACTGGAATACTCATCGGTATAATATTGCAGAATGTAGTTAAACATACTCCGGCGGCGGTTGTGGCGGTGGCGGCGGCGGTATAGAGTTTTGTGGCGGGCGGTGTCATGAATCATTGTGCGGATGCTGCTTTTTGCCGCCAGCCGCCGCCGCCGCCGCCGCAGGGCGACCAATGCTATACTACACCGCGAAGTGAAGTAGAATAATAGTTCCCCCGACCGCGTTGCAGGTTAATATTGGTCATCCCAGCTTACCCAGCCTCAGAAGTTGGAAGAATTTAAACTTACCTGCAAAAAAGACAAACAACAATATTAGTCAGCATCACCGCACCAACAAAGTGGATTGGATCGAATGAAAACATGCAGAATATTAAATCGGATAAACAATGCCTGCTGCCTAGGCGAAAAGCCAATATCGAACGGGGTGAGGTGACAGACAGACGTGAGTTTTAATAATTTCCCCACTGAAGGGCGGCCGTAAATCGCTACATTCGACTATAATACACACCCACGTCCTTAAAGCAGCCCTACCCGAGCGCAACTCGAAACGAGAATTGGCGGCGCGCCAAAATTCAAGCGCGCTGCCGGACGACCGACGTCGGCGGCGGCGGCGGCGCGGCGAGGCGAACCCATCATGTATACCTCTTGTAACATTTCAATCAGGATTTGCCTCAGCCTCTCTCGGCATTAGCCACGAGCGCAGCGCGCGCTCTCTCGCTTACACGCTCGTTGCCGCTGCCTTCCGACTTGTGTTTTTAGACCTTTCCGCCGGCACGGCGCGCCCCAAACCCAACCGCATCTACACGTATCCTCCTTCGGGCAGCAAATCCACGAGTCCTGACATTAGGAGCGTAAGTACGCTTGGGGGGTGCTTCAGCAATGATTAAATCTCGCCGCCATCAAATAAATAACGAAATTAAAATGAATTTGATTATTTTTGCCGCTCCGGCTGCACGGGAAAAAGATAGTCCTGTCGGATAAGGTAACATCAAATACACGCACCCACACAAAGCGTTCGCGGTGGTGGCGGCATTGACGGACGGACGAACGGGCGTGCGAATCGTTTTGTTTTGCGATGGGGTTGAGATCAAAGCAACATTTTGCCTCGGGTTTTTTTCGGCGCGCGCGATAACTCGGCTACCATTTGTCCATCCACAACGCGCGCGCTTCCTTTCCAATCGCGTTTGATCCGGCCGCAAAATTTACCACCCCAGCAAAAAAAAGCATAACACGCTGGGTGCAATCAACATCAAATGCCCAACTTTGCGCATCAAAACAGCGCAGACCCTTGTTTGCGTTCTTTTTTTTTTCTGCGCCGTCGTCATCTTTTGCGCTGACATTTTATTATATTGTTGTTATGCGTCGATGCCGGCGACAATGCGCGACATGGCGGTGTTGAAGAAGAAAGGATTCGATGATGGATTACACTTCGGATCGCAATTTTATGAATATGAAAACGCGGGCGCCGCCGTCGATGGATGAATGGTTGGATGGCATTTAGTTTCGGGCAAAAATGCGGGCGGCCGAAGCGAGAGATGAACGGGTTGGCTGGAGGGGAGAGAAAAGGACATTTTCGGGGCGGGCGACCTAACGACGTGAGGGATCCGCATCCCAGAGCGGATGCACGCCATCGAAAAGCGCGGGCAAGAAGAAGGAGTAGGGCGCGAAGGAGAGGGAGGAGGTGGAGGGTTGCTGCTTTTGGGTCTCTAATCAAATACGCCACGTCGTCGTTCTCTATACGGCAGCAGTAAGTGGCATCCCTTGGTAGTTTCTAATATCTTTAGTAGTCGGGGCGGAAAAGGTATAGACGTCTGGAGGTCTTTGCCTTTCATCCTCTTACAGCGGACGTATTATCGCTTCTGAGCTTTTACATCTTACTTTTCCTACGTACGACAGAAATACGACATTACATTGAAACAACACGCACACACACACACACACACATCAATAATGTGTAGAGAATTAGAAATGTGAAGAGTTGCATAATCATAGTCTCTTTTAGCAATATATGTGTATGCGTGGGTGGGTGGTTGGAAGGGTGGTGGGAAAGTGATTGCAAATACGCATGTGGTTGGTGGACATCGATCACAAATATACATTCGAACGACACAGACATAGTAAAATTACGAACAATTGTGACATGTAGTCTAAACAACAATCAGATTAACAAATGGGGCTCGCTTTATGTGTGGCTTGTGATTATGAGCGGGGCGGGCAAGGAAAATCACAGAGAGAGAGAAAGAGAAAAAGAGAGAAAAATCTAATTATATAAGAAGTATAAGGAATGCAACCGGGCGGTACGGGTAGTGTACTGGCTAATATACATCGAGACAAACATCGGGTGTATAGAAGCCGGACGACGTACCACAAAACCATCACCAATTGCGTGATGATGGCTGCGGGGACACAACCACCCGCCACTGTGCGCCAGCGAGTTGGCAGTCCCTGCAACAGACAATCAGAAGAACACGGTCATGGTCAACGTTTCTGGAGATGGTGCGGCGGCGCGAACACATCGAACACGAGCGCATCACACACATACCACACACACCATTGACTATTGGACTAGAACTACGAATTGAAATATGAAGATGGTTTAATCGGACGCCTGCAAAACACAATGTATAATATAAGCATCGTCATTTATGTCAATTCCACACCGGGTTGGGGCTTTATTATTTAGACGCGAGGCGGTCCGAGTTCTGATCCGGACAGATCCGGTCGAGGACCGCATCAATTTCGAAGCGAGTTCGAGAGCGTCAGGTATTGGGAACGTCACGCACAAAGTCAAAAACGGGACGGGAGCTGTGGATCGATGCCGCTGCACTCTTTGTCCATTGTTGGCAGTCATGAAGGAAATGCTCACTCCGCCCCCCACTCGCGAACAATGCGGATGCGAGTAAACAATGCGGGATGGAATTATCAGCGTAATTAACTGATTCGTAATTCGCGAAAGATGACATGATCGCAAGCAAGCAACGAAAACAACACGTAATGAACACTGATATTGCATAATTAGTGTGTACTGCTGATTTATACCTAGTACGCCGGCGTGCGCACATTAGTCACAATTAGCATCGCTGTGTGGTCAGCGATATTCCCGGGTTACGCAATGTTGCAATGTTACAGCCGACATTTGGCACGAATCAACGCTTCCCCAAGAATATGATGGGTAGACAGGAGCAGCAGGATTGTGATTAATCCAAAAATTAATGTCGATGCGAATAGATATAAATGAAGGAATGGATATATTGACGGGGCGTGTACACATCTCGCGCGCGCCAAAAACTTTATCAATTATGTCAAGGTGAAACCCCTTGAATCTCTCATCGGGACACGCCAATTCAAACAAATTACCAACTTTCATTAACCCGAGGCGCCCGAGACACGCGCGGGCGCGCGAGCTAGCGCATCCCCCCGTCCAACCAACGCCGACACCGCCGCCGACGCCGTCGCCGCAAATGAATTAGGTGCGAGATGATGTGTTGTACGACGTGCCCAGTTCAGCGCTAATATCTCATCTTGATGAAAACTTCGCCATGCTTCATGTCTACATGGGATTTGTATTAAAAATTATTCGCACCACATTTTTATTACGCAATATTACGAATTAATATTGTGATACGGGTATTCCAGTTGATGAATGTGAAGTGGAACAATAAATCCGCATGGAATAGTTGTAAAAGTCAATTATATAGATATTAGTGGGCGATAAATCAACACGCGAAGCGACAGGCGCCGCGGCAGCCCAGATCGTCGTCAGCAATATTTTATTCGAAGCAATTAACCGTAAAATTACTGTCATCGATATTTTACAGCCGCCCCCTCCGTAGTGCACTGCCACACACCCAATTACGCGCGGAATGTGTAATGTTTTGCATCATAATTTCAAGCGCCATCATGCAGCCCGCTAATTTCATTATTAATATATCGCAAACGGGGGCAAATTGATAATTCAGATGCCGTTTTTCCAAACGCAATCACGTGTGTCAACGCCACCGAAAAATACTTCATCGCTTTTCAATTTCCGACGCGGTACGGTATTAAAAATTAATTAAAATGCACACGGTAAATGTCCGCGTGGTCATTAATAGCTGTCATTGAATGTGGCTGTGCGCGCAAAAAATAAACCGAATTGAAACGCAATCAAAAATGCATTTCGTTCATGTTGTCGCCCATAAAGGATTCATGGAATTCGTTTATCCGTTTCGAATAAGAACACTCACACACGGTAAACATCATCGTCGGTGCTGGAGATATATAAATTTGTGCGCTTGCTCCCTGAGCCAATAACAAATTTCGTTTGATACACGAAATCATCCCCTAAATAAATAATCCCGTGCGTTCTCCCCCGCTACCTAATTCGAGCAACAAGAAAGACAAGATGGGGGATGAACAGGAAGAAGAAGAAACCGAAAGCGAAGCGCACAGGATGCTATCAAATATTTAAAATGTTTAAACAGAATATATACACATCGTTCGGAACGTCGAACGCATACAATATTCATTGCGTTATTTCAGTTAGACAGATCTCGTCGGCGACGTCGATGTCGTCGCAGTCCTTCGAAAACAATGTAGTACGCACATGAATAAACACAGCCATGAATACGCACCAGTGACAAACGATTCGTGCGTTTCGTACATAAAGCATACAAACCGCCAACAAATCTGCAGCATTTTTATAGAAAATATTTAATTAGTCGAAATTAGTTGAAATTAAAATACGAACTTTACGTTGGCAATTGCAGCGTCCGAGGGCATTCGTTTTAATTAGAGCGGCGCCGCGCGCCGTGGCGTGCGTGCTCGGTAGAATAATATTTAATTTTAATTCTAGACTCCCTCTTGCGCGCAGGTAAAACGCCTAAAACTACCCTCCACTGGGAGGAAGGGTGGTTGTATTTCTATCTATCCGCACGACGCAGGCGATGCTGATGCTCGCATCCGCACTCGGGAGAATTAAATCATCCCGTTTCATCGAGTCGCTTTGCGCGCTTTTCATCCGATCCTTCGAATCTTCTTCATAATTACAATCTAAAACCTAGGTGTGCGCCTGTTCTTCTTCGTGAATCTAATTCGAGTTGAATTGCAGTTGCGCGACAGATGTGAGCAAAATTTTTGCGCAAATGTTGATGAGAAGGATAATTAGCGGAAGGCGCAATGCGTAATTAATACCAATTTGCTAATCCACACTCACGGGCGCGCATTTTCTTCGAGCGCACAAGCGGTAATGGATGTAAGTGATGAAGTAATTTGTCGGTTGGGGAAAAGTGGTTGGGATATGACGTGCGATTAGCGTGGCGGCGAACGGGGCGGGGAACGGGGGGTGGAGAATATTACGTTTTGACGCTGACAGGCCAGACGCTCCAAACGGCTTTTACATTGTGATTGTATTAAATAATCCATGTGGAAGAATAACAACCTAATCATTTCATATAACTTACACGGTAGGTACACTTAGATATGCTAACGTAGTCAATTGAAATAATGCCAGAGTGAAGCAAAACTTTTTCGTGCGCTTGTCGTCACATTATATTCCCGGCAAAGTTGCGAGCGTAATATACAACAAAAAGCCGGGCGAGCGGAGAAAATCAGCAGTATTATATCGAAATTTATGCGTCAGATTAAAACGCTTGCTGCTGCTGCGGCGGCAGGCGGCTTAATTTATGCAAAGTGTGCTATCATCCAACACACGTCTTCGGATTAAGCAGTTTTGCGGCGTTACATGACCGAACGAACGGCATCGGCAACGGTTTGGTGCCGGGGTGGTGGTGAGTGTGTCCTGCGCGTTACTTTAAAATAATAGTCGCGTGACAAGGGGCCGCAAGTCAGAACAGACAGGTGTAAATAAATATTAAATTCGCTTCCGTTCGAAACACACGTCGCTTGCACGCACACCGGATACGCCGGCGCGCCGCCTCACAATCAAAACGAAGCGAAAAGTAAAACCGGCGCGACGCAATGGGAGCGGGTGGCGCGCGGTGTACAAATTGTCAAAATTGAATTAATTTAAACGAACGAACACGAACACTCCCACCGTCTCTCTCCGGCGAGGAAAAGTTTGCACGTGCCGGGCTTTCACAGTTCCTTGACAAAACGTGAAGGAGCCGAGATGGATGGAATGAAACAAAAGGCGGCTCGACGTAATTCCCACGGCGCCGCCAACCAACGCGGCGTTGCTAGGCTGGGAGTTATTATGTTCGTTTATGCACAAATTCACTAAAATGCTTATGATGAGCTCCGTGCGCCTGCGCGATACACATCGGGATTATAAATATCACATAATGCGCTGTGCGGCGCCGTCTTTCATTATTGTGATGGCAATGATTAATTACAAATGACGAATTTAAAATAACTACGTTGCGGATGTCGTACGGAGACTCAATCAATGCGATTGATGGTAATTGTTGTCGCGCGTTGCATGTCCGAACATCGTTAACAAATTACGGCGTTCGGCTAACGATGGTTTTAATGCGCCCTTTTTTCAATGACATCCGAGTACGCCCCTTTTGTCATTTTGATTCTGGTTATTACCAGCCATCAATAATAATCCAATCAGTAATTAAAACCTCATTTGGCTGGGGTTTTTACAATTTTTTGTCCACAAAAATCAATTAAAGCAGCTATTTACATAAAGTACATAAAAGTCGCATTATTTAATACTTAAATCAACTCTGCAATGATAATATGTGCGCGAATAAAGTTTCACGGCGACGACAATGTTGATGATGATGACGCAAAACGTGACTACCCGCAGTGAAGGGTTGGAAAATGGCCGGTGGCCGTCATGCATGTTTAATAAACCAGCTCCCGTTCGTGTCGTGTCGGCAAGCATTAATTGGAATGTCCAAAATTCGTTCGATTCGCATTCGAATTTAGCAATCACGTTGATTTCTTGCATTTTATACATACCATGTGGAGAAATCGAAATAACTCAATATCGCGCTTGAAATTATGACGCAAAGAAATATCAATCAAATGCAACAATGCACTTGGTTGGCAACTGAGGGGCATTGCATGTGCACAAAGCCAAGAGAGAAAGCGCACTCAGCCGACCATTATATTAATTAATACATTCTGTAATTGCGGAATTCGAGACGCAGTAATTTAAGTAATGAAGCGAACGCTTCGACACATGTATGTTGGCGGGCAACCCCATTCATCCACTTGCACGGAGTGCACACGAACATATCCGGTTACGAGCGGCGAGCTAAATATTTATGGTATTGTTTTTACTACCGCCGAAGCGGTCCTTCGAGATGGCACCATTACGTACCACCGCTAATAATGCGAGCACGCCATCGGGGGCATTTAAGACACACCGCACCGCGCAGCACAACCATTATATGTTATTGCAAATATACCTCATCTCCTTCGCTCGCTTTGTATAAATAAATAAATATGCATTGCTCGAGATGTGGGCGGCAAATGAAGTGCGCGCGTGCATGGGTTATTTATCCATCCCATTCGGACCATTAAATAATTCGCCCCCGTTTTATTGCGGCCATCGACTCCTCTTAACACCCACCTCCGCCGCGCTGCCGCCCCCATTCGCAAACCAACCGTGGCCGAGGAGAACACTGAACTTTACATGCGCAACTCTGCGAGTGTGTGTATCTGTTATTTTATACGGGTATGAATGTAACTAACATGCGATGCTTAGTCGGATGGATGGCGGTGTATCGCTGCTGCCTCGGCTCCGTGATGCGCAGGACGAAGGACGAGCGAGCAAACGCGTTTCGAAAATATACTTGTGGGAATTGCGCGTTCCGCTGTGCGGCGCACGGCAATTAATTAAGAAAGCGCCGACCACATATAATAGTAATTATGTGTAGGCTATGGTTGGTAGTTTTGGGCTCGGCGCCCGCCTTGATGTAGGTCTGATTAATAACGGCCACAATTGTGCGCGCGAGCGCAACCGTTGCAGGTGTTTTCGGGCTACAACTATTTCCTAACATACCGCCCAAGCGATTAGACATACAAGAAGTACTACATTAAAGAACCGGCGCACACACCAACCCACTCAAACATTCGCCATCAGTATCCTTCATTATTTTAATTTTATGCAATCGTCCTGAGAGTGACACACGGCGCCATGCACCAGATGACAATTAAGGAAACTTTGCCTCGGCAGCCTGCTGTACCTTTTATATCCTCTAATAGGTCGTGTTATTACGCAGTTCGCCCTCATCCACAACGCAGACGTAGAAAACCTGTTACTTAAAAACACTTGCGCCTCCCTGCCTGCGTGCCTGCCATGATGGCGTTATGCGTTTGTCCTTTCGACTCTACCAGGCGGCAGCAGCCGTCTGCTGGTCGGCTCTTCAACGACGACGCCGACGGCGACGACGCCTTGGGAAAGTTAAATTGCCTTCGTTCAAATGACGCGCGAGAGAAGGTGGTACACCACGCGTCAAAGCGGGAGCGAGAGAAAACTTTAAAATTATGCAAATAGATTTTCCTTACCCAGCCGGCGGCGCGGCGACGTGGAATGGCCGGAGGGGTGGCAGCGTCGACGTCCTCCGAATACGTGTATATATGTAGATGAAGGATTTGCATTTTCGGCCTAATAATAACACAATTAAAATGAAAAACCCGCTCCCCCGGAATGAGGAGCTACTCCAACAAACTGTCGAGATAAAAAATATTTTCATCAATATCCCTGTATGTAGGTAACACCTCGTTTTGTATCGTTTTGTATCGGTTTTATCGTCCATTGTTACCGCCATCAATGACGTATTTTTATTACATTCCATTGCGTAACATTATGTAACACAACGTATGGCGCCGCC
>JARJDR010017598.1:0-30185 GCA_030264135.1 Myllaena sp. GC000078 | reverse complement strand
CCGCGGCACAAGCGGTTGAGAATCACTGAGAATCAAACCGTGCAATCCAATTGGCTGCGAGTGTGTGACGTCACCCGGTGAGATGCGCAGTGGGTGAACACGCTGCGAGCATACCCTTGCTTTTTACCATGCACCTGCCATTTTCTCCCACCCTCGCTATTGAATCACGGTTAATGTAACGTTCGTTTCCGCGGGAAAGGAATCTCATCAATCTCGTTGTTAATTCCAATAAAACAGTGCATCCCGTCTGAATTTGTGCTTAATTGTGTTACAAATGTTTCTCTCCCATAGACTTACAAAAGACACACTGGCTTTGTGCGCGTTGGTTGCGTAATCGAGAGAAATTCGGCAAGAAACCGGAATTGTATCAATCCTAACCCTAGTCACACACGGCTGCGATGGATACGTGCAACATTTCGCAGCGAATAACTCGACAGCAATATGGATATTGTAAGTGCCCATCTTGACCACCCACACTTTGCTTAGCATGTTGCAATTGATTATAGACGAGAAGAACACGTACGATGTGTGCCTGCCGCGCCTTATGTGCCATAAGAACTGCGACTTCAGGACCATCCTCGGCGCAGATGTTACCGAAGAAGAGGAGCAGGAGCATCTCTACGCGCCGATCTTCTCATGCAAGTTCTGCACCAAACAAGGTAGGATTACCTTTTCAACTCTTTAGCTTTGCTTATGGTTTGTAATTGGTACTTACGTAGATTAGATTTTGTTGTTGAACAACTGGGAATGCATTATAATATGGTTGTTAGTTCGTGTCTTGCGTAACTCTTACAGCAAATAGGCTTTCATTTCATTGCTTAGATTGATTATAAACTGCACTACTCCTGCGAATCATTCTCATACCTGCACAGTTCAGCTTCATTTTCGTAAAGTAGTTTGATGCAGTTGCCTTTAAAAGAAGCACATACATATCCTCCATAGGCTATGAACATTTACTGGGACTTGCTAATGAAGATGGCAAGGTAGTGATTCACAACACGCTCAAGACGGTGCCGCGCATTTGGAACGAGGTGCATCAGAACGCAATCTTCGACATCGCCTGGCAGCCGGGGCGGCTAGCGCTCTTCACCGCCGGCGGTGATCATACCGTGCGGCTGGTCGACTGCGCCACGCAGGTGACCGAGACGCAGCTCTTCATCGGCCACAACCGCTCGGTAAAGACGATCGCCGTGCGCGAAACAGATCCGTACTGCTTCGCCACTGGTAGCCGCGATGGCAGCGTGCGCATCTGGGACACAAGAGTATCAAGGCCCGGGTCTCAGGGCGAAGTGGTTATTGCATTGTCGGATCGCATCATCGCCGGGGCGCAGTGCCAGCACAAACCAGGAGGATCAGGAGGACGTCGTGGGAATAAACCAGCAGCGGTAACAGCAGCGCATTCAGTCACTTCGGTTGTCTTCAAGGATGACTATACTGTGATTTCGAGCGGTTCCGGCGATGGAATGCTGAAAGTGTGGGATATCCGCAGGACTTTGGTAAACCACGCAGCAACGCCCGTGAAAGAAATACCTTATGGTGGTCGGATGGGAGCAGTGAGCAAGCATGGCTATAGCCATCTGATGGTAGATCGTCAAAGGAATCTCTTGTATGCAAACTGTCTGGATAGCACAATATATTGCTACAATACTGGGACGTTTGATGTGGAACCTGTGATGGAATACAAGGGCTTCCACAATGTCTCGTTTTATATCAAATCAGATCTGAGCCCGGACGGGAGGTACATCATCAGTGGAAGCAGTGATTATGATGCTTATATTTGGAGCACGGAACGCAAGTACCCGATTGTGAGATTGAGTGGGCATTCCGCTGAAGTAACCTGCGTGGCTTGGCGTAAAATTGGGGACTTGGCCATCGTAACGTGTTCGGATGATGTGAAGCATAAAATCTGGGAGGTTGGTCCTGAAAACCTAGACTTCGCCAACCACGAAATAGAGCGCCGTGGCAAGGCGGAGATTATTCCTTCTAGAATCAAGACTCCTTTAAAGCGACAACGTACAAATGAGAATACACCACAACAGCCAAAGATTCCCAGATTGACTCCATCTGCAAAACGACCCTCTGAACAGGATGCCAACCAGAATAAGAAACGCCGTCTCTTTGCATTGCAAGAAGTCAATGAAAACGAACAACTTGCTGTGATTCTTGAACATCCAACAACTCCTTCGAAAGTGGAAGTGGAAGAAAAAGGGACTGCTAAAAAGATTGAGGAAGAATACATAACTCCAAAAGCGAGTTTGATCCAACAGCATCGCCTTGATCAAACTCCAGAGGAAGTTTTCTCACCCACCACGAATCTCCCAAACTATGCCATTGACGGTTGTGCACCGCATTTGAATAGATCTCCCTTAAAGCGTGTGGATAAGGATTGGCTGACGCGAATGCGCTTGGAGCGCGAAGCGTCTGAAGATGAGAGCGGACCATCGTCCTCCAAAGTGCGACGATTGGAAGAAGCCAGTCCAAGAACACCTCGTGTGACACCTCGCCGCAGAAACTCACGCACCTCGCCAGCAACAACCGCGCGTGGGCAGAGTCCCATCATCAATTTCTTCCGCGTCACGAACAATAGCATTCTGAACAACACACAATGTTCACCACGAGCAGCGATTTTAAGTCCCGGCGGCGCCCGCACAACGACCGCCGAGTAAATGATCCAATTTTTAATTAATCTAAATATTTAATCCATATATTGACTGATTTGTTCAATATGCTTGATATTGAATTCCTATTGCTGTGAGAGTTATTTTTGTACACTTTTAATTTTATTATTTCAACGATAAACAATTTGGTATAAAAAACGTATTTAACTAGCGCGTCGTGAACAAAACATTGTAATTACTTTCGGTAACAGTGTGATTTTGACGGGCTTAATCTCGAATTCATCGTTGTCGATCGAAAACCAAGCGTTCTGCGCGTCAATCTTTTTGAGATTCGGGCGCAATTCAATCTGGCGCGCCTCGATCGTTTCGACCACCTTCCGCCGCTCGCCTTTCTCCGACTTCCAGCCTTCAGTGAGGAAGTTTAAATAGTCTACATTTGTTGGTCCCAAGTTCAATCGCAGTTTCGGCGGTGAAGCCGCGTCTGTGCCGAAAATATTCGATGTTAAACACGCGAAATCCAAGGTGGATATTTCCTTCTTCTGCAATTTCTTGCAGTCTTCATTGATGATCCACGAGCGATCCTCGGAAGCGTTCTTCGCACGCACGAATCGATTATACCACTTCTTATTCGTAACTTTGTCCTTTTGCGTGCAATTACTGCATCCTTCGCAAGGCTGTGAGTATTCCACCAGCGCCTCGCAATGCCAATTGAGAGTATCTTTATATCCGCTGAAGATATAGGTGGCATATTTCTTGAGTGGTCCATAATACCAGTATTTTTCCTTGAAAGCGTTTGCATCCCGGTAAGCGCCCCATTCGATTCCGGACAATGCATACACTGGTTTCTTATCTTCAACCTTCTCTTTTTCCTTGGCGTTTTCATCCGTGTCCTTCTTGATCTCTTTCTCCTTCTTTGTTAACGTTGACACACTCTCTGGGTCTTCATTGATAATCTCGATCTTCATCACATCCATTGGTTTGGTGGCTGCTCGCACCACTGCCATGGAAGCCTCAGCCATTGACTTCACCTTCCCCAAGTGTTCGCCACCGGGAAACAACGCTAATCCAACCGTATTAGAATTCCCTAATGGCAGCACACCAATCGGTATCATTTTGCTATGATCCTCGCCGGATCGCCGGATTAAACCCGTCACAACTTCGCTCAGTGTGCCATCGCCACCTGCGACAATCAACGCATCGGTGCTCTTCAAATCCTGCACCAGTTGCTTGGCATGACCCTCGTTCTCCGTGTGGATGACATCCACACAAATACCGGCAAGGTTTAGAATGGGAAAGCAGTATTTCTCATAGTCAGTCTTTGCTTTGCGCCTGTTGGCTGCTGGATTGAGGATGACAGTGATTTTACGTGGGTGCCCATTGACGCCTATCGTTGCTTTTCCATAGGACAGAGCTTCTTCACAGTAGACTTTCATTATTTCGTTGATTCTGCATAAATTATACAAGTTAAAGAGTATAAATGGTGGTTTTTAGATGGTGACTTACTCATATTTTTCTTTAGCCCATTTCCCGCCGTATACTAGAGCGCATGCTGCGAATGTTGATTTCTTCCAATTGTTGCGAATCTTCTTCGCAAATCGGAGTACGAATGCCATAATTTTCGATGGGGAAAGTGTCTGGAATTTGATCACATTCGGCTCGAGAAACGCTGCTGGAATGATCAATGATAGCAATGATAGGTGTTATGAAGGTTAGGATTGCTAGATTTGAGAAATTGTTCAAAACTTAAATGAAAATGATGTTGATTTTTAATTAAAATCATAGAAGTATACTTCCATTAATTGATTAATAAGATCTGAGTTGATTTGAGACCTTTAATTCTTGTTTTAAGTGTTCGTTAGTAAAATCTTACAAAGGAATCAGTTTATTCCTGATTTCGGCTCTAAAACCACGCATATTTAATTGTTACTATATGTATACTAACTATGATTAATTGTGTCTTATTCAGGTGGTAATTAGAGCAATTTCACATCTTTATTTTTACATTTTCAAAATTGAGATTTATCTCGATTTTAATATCCTCGCTTGTAGCTAGATGGCGGTGTGATGCAGTTTTGCGAATTAATTAAATTACGCATTTCGCGAACTTATCACAACTCCTGTTTCAACCAATTGCTAGTATAATCCGCAATCGCGGTGGTGTTGTTTTGTTATTTCGTGTTCTTAGTGATTTTACCTTCCATAATTTCAATAATGAACGCCATCGTTTTTAATTACTGTGTGTTTCCTGGCATTGATATCCACCAATCCGTTTACTTCCGTAAGTGTACTTAACAAATTGAACGCAACAATGTAATGTTTATTTACCTATGTAAATATTATGCCACTGCATTTAGTATTGGGACCAGAGAAAATGAATAGGAAAATAGTACAAATCAATTGCTAACAAATTGATAAACCGTGATGAAATCACAAGTCATTATTATCGAGAACTCGAACAATATCCGGTAATACAAACAGTTAGGTACCGAAAACGCAACATTGCTTATTTACGAATCAACGTATATCGCTGGACACTCTTTCGTATGCATACGGTTGTAGTTTTTCTTATTTTCACCCATTTACATTGCAAACCGCGTGGCGCCTGCTGCGGCGTCGCGACGCGACACTGCCGCCGGTCGTCTACTGCCGCCAACCGAGATGATGATCGACGCCGCGCAATACGGTTTCAGTCGGTGGATGCACGTCGGCGGCGGCGGCAAGCAAGGACCGCACGCTTTCGTCCTTGTTTGCTTGGAGGGTGCACGCGTGTCGTCGCTTTCGTAAACTACCCCAACAAACTTTTCTTAAGGAAATTTAAAAAAGCGTATCACAGACGATAAGTTGAACAACGTAAAAGTTGAATTGTAATTGGAGTGAAGGATAATTTCGAACAATTTTAAATGAACACACAAGCGGATAGAGACAATTCGTGCTAATCGTGTTGGCGAGCGGCGAAATTAACGAAAGGCGACTTGCGAATTGGATTGAATTAAATTACGCACCCGACACTGAAGAGGAGTCGTGTTGTGCGCACAAGCCAACTTTAATTTTGCGCCACGTGAAAAATTTGCGCAATTAACAAAATCGCACTGCAGACCCGAAATAAAAACGAGCGCGTGTTTGTCGAATTAATGCCGAAATTAACACGCGCAATTTTGCTACGTGAACAACGCATTGCAACATGATGCGCGCGTAGAATGGTGATAAGTTTAGAGCCATCTCGTCCCGAGTACGGACGAGCAACAATTGTGTTCCATTCGAACTTCTTTGTGATACAGGTAAAATCTTATTATAATTTGTAATAATTATAATAATAGATTATATTATAGATCATTTATTTAGTTATTTCAAACATTCCCATCAATTATGGTTGTATTTAATTTATTTATTTTTCCAATTAGTATACGGAAATAATAATAATAATAATAGTTAATTTTTGTTTGTACAACTATGTTCGATTCGTGATTAACATTTTGCGTTTCTATAAAATGCACACGAATGAATGACAAATATCCAACGCGTGTAGGAGGGAGTTAATAAAAACCAACTAACTCTAACTTGTTGTATTATTTAAAAGTTACTCTCAAATTTTAAGCAAATTGTTATAGTTGCACAATTTGTAACTTTGTGTACTGCATTAACGATCGTTTTGAATAGGAAATGCATAGGTACGGTTTTATGCGGGGCACGTATAGCGTAATAACATTTTATTATTAATAAAATTCGTTTGGGGTACTTTATCCCCGCTGTGAAAGGGTGCGTGTGCGGACACGTGTGCGATAATCAGGATTTATCGATTGTGTTATGCGCCTGGTATTTTTAGTTCGCCGGCCACTTACCACTGAAATATTCACCGTCGATTCCGACCAAACGCCTTCCGAATCTATTAGTCTAACAGTCTCAGTCTCAGTCGCAGTCTAAACTTATCTACTTATCTATTGGGATACATATTTGAATGCAATAAATCTCCGTGCGTAGACGATTCAATGTGGATGTAGGTTAACATGCATAGTCCTTGTATAAACAACAATAAACCGACGAGCGAATTCGTTTTGCATTTCGTCGGCTGTCAGAAAACAAATTCTCTACTTGCGGAAAAATACCATCTTCACTCAAGTGCATACTAGGGCAAATACTAGGGTAAATTTCACGATCATTTCATTGACCTTAAATAGAACATTTTAAATGTAATGTAATGTGCGTAGATATTCGCTTTAAAGTGTTTCTTCTATATTTAACTACAACGCATCAAGTTGCAGTGTGGGCCAGCTGACAACATTTTCGGTCGGCACAACACCTTAATTTATAGGGCGATTATTTTTAGTATAAGCCCGGAATGGTCAGTGGCCGGACGGACGCGCTGGGAGATATGACGGGAATGGGTGGCGCGCGGGCGCCTATTCTCATTTCTCATGCGGCGGCGCCCTTCCGCGATCGCATCCTGTGTCCTATGTGTCGATTTCCCTTCGTCAATTTTCATCATTGTACGCTCCCGCCGGTTATCCTAGTCCTAGATGCACACTAGACGCACTATACTCACACATACATTTCCGATTCTATGTTTGTATCCTATCTATAAATACACCGCACCCGTGTAGTAATGACCGAGAATCGAATGCCTCTCGCTCCGAGGACCATAGTGTGAACGCGCTTTGTCACCCCTATCAGTCAAGCGTCATCGTTGAACGCTTTCGATGTCCTTCCAATCCAATACCACCGGGGAGTACCTCTATATACGCGATGTAATGGTAATAGGGAATCCTCAATGATTGGCAGAATGAAATGCAATTTTTGAATTAATAGCCTGTTGATTTGCTCATGTTGGTAATGTTGGTATTCATTTCCCGGGACGTCCTCCGACAAGTCACACCGGAGGGGTATATTTACCTCTATGGTAATTGATTGGGTATTCAATTCTGCGTGCCCCTATATCGAATGTAATCGAAGAGTAAACAGATAGGTATATGCCTTGTTAGTGACACGACGCGCGACGGCCAGCGACCGAACGAGTAATGAGAAAAGCATGAATAGAATTTCTAGGAAATACCAAGGATTGTAATTAGTACTCGCTGTTATTTCAACGAACCCATTTCGGTTCCTTTTTAATTTTATCACTAAAAATGAAAGCAGTGGGTTTACATTATAAATTCGATAAAATGGGGTCATCCATATGACGATGGTTAATTTTTTTCAGTATTTTTTTGTCCTTCTGCTGCTTGCCGCGCCGCGCCGAGACCATTACGCGTATCATCGCATTAACGACGCGATGGCCGCACACATTTTCGCCGTACGACTCTATCTCGGGCGCGCATTTAACGGTAACGCATCCCATACCATCCACTATTACGAGTTTTTCTATGCCATCTCGAGTTGGAGCGTATTTTTCATGTATCACCCCACGCGCCGGCCCAAAACTCCACACACTATCTGGGTTTTCACCCCTCCGTTCCGCGCCATTACTATAGCTAGATATATTGCATTCGCCGGGGATTTCACGCATCCCGTAGTTTTCGGCCGCGCGGCCATAAAAAACAAAAAGTACAAAAACGTGCAGAAATTTAGTGAAAAACACATTTGCTGCCAACGGTTTAAGCACCATCTCCAAAACGAGCGCTATTTGCGGTTATGCTACGCGATGGCAAAAAATTAATATGTAAAAAATGACATGAAACGAACCGCAAAAATACCATATGGAAAGGAAACGCCTGAAATATATCCTGTTTTTTAAATTGATTTATCTTTGAATAGTTTTTTAATAAGCATTTGTTTGTTTCGATTAATCTTGAAGATTTGTGTAATATAATTGGTCGTTTATGTATTTATCAGTAATAATATTAGTGGATAGGATTAGCGAATCTTGAGCGTGAGAACATCACCATGCACATGATTGCACAACGGTACATTCTCTTACAACATTTGTCGCGTTGTCGTCAGAATTTGTAATACGCACATACGAGTACACGTTATATGTCGCGCTCCTCGGAAGGAATTCGATTCCGCTGTTGTGTGTTGCCGGTGATGGCAGACAACACGCGCGATGGTAATATTTCACTTCGTTCGCGTCGCCAAAATGCGAAATCTACCCAATTTTCCCGTTCGCGCATGCTGGCTTGCATGCATTGTCGTCGGCGTCGAGTATTTCTTGCGCAACTCCTCGGCAGCGCTTGTCGTGCTTCTCGCTCGCGATGCTTCAAATTTGGTTGAAGTATGCGCGCAATAACAAACGAGCCTTTCAGACCAGCGCCAGCGCGCAGGAAGTTTGTTGCGCTTTGAAATTTATGTCCCTACGCCGACGTTACACCCTGACAGGTTGCATTGTACAAGATGAATTTTAATCATCATGTTAAACAATAACACATACAATATTCATCGCAATCTGTCCGCTGGTTACGAATCTATCTTCGGATGGTATTAAAATTACTACATAGGTATTTACAGAACTTTCATGTTTTGTAGAATTTGTTTTGTTGCGTGGGTCGAACATATAAATAAAATTTACTTCGCAAATAACAATAAATTTCCCAGCGCCGCAAAAGCCACCGTAGCGATTAATAATTCAAAAATTTTTAAACAATTTATGGGAGCTCCGTAACAACTCCGAAATTTCGCGATCGGACACCGGAAAACAAAGGATTTCGCTGCTTTTTTTCACACGGCGCATTTTTGTTTCCACCGCGCAACTTTACGATATTACTCCCACTGGATTGAAGAGGGAGGTGGAGGGCTACTACGACAACGACGTCATCTCCTTTTCGCCGCTCTCTGCCGGAAATGTATTCGAGCGCATTAATTTAAGGACCTTGATGATGGACCATCAATACTAATGAAACAGCGTATATTTCGAAAATTAAACAAATCAAAGATGTTCCTTACAAAAATGTTTTAACTAATTTATTTGCTCAGTTTATATGTTTAGCCTTGCATGTCACATTTGTTGGTGGGCAGAGATTGATCTTATTAGTGTTAATACGATAATGCTAGAAGCCATACATATGTGGTTCGATGTAATCGAATCTAATGCGATTTTTGCTTGCAGGCGGCGTAAGTGGACGATGCGCTAATGGGTTGCACTCCGTCGAAAGCCTGCCGAACGCTGCGATGCCGGAAGGTGAGCTACGAGGACGATTCGTCGGCGTCCTGCACGTCGTCGGACGCGTCGTCGGCCGCCAACCGTCATCACAATCATCCGTCGGCGTCGTCCGACGCTGGCGGCGGCAAACGCGGCAGCTGCACGTGCACGCCCTTCCTGAGCGCGCTCTTTCCGACCAACTTCATTCGCATGCTCATCAAGACGCCGGACGTCAGCATGTCCAAGCTGGAGATCAGTGAGTACACAATTCTTTCTTATCCCACCATCAAGAAGCTATTAACCAAGCTGTTGGTCGTTTAAATTGTTAAATAGAAATTAAATTAATGAACGTTTAACCTTTTGGTGAAAAATCACGCCGCGTTTTTTGTTATCCTTGAGTTCCGCGTTGGGTTGGTTATTCGAGAATGTAATTAATTTTTGAAATTAACAGCAATTCATCATTCATTCATTGTCCTTCCGCCCAGGCGGCTTGGGGCTCGCGCCTCTTTTGTGTTGTGAGTTAATTCGTTGGAATCAACCTTTCGCATTTTTTCTCCGTCAAGTCATTCGGTTTCCGTTTTCCGCGTTTGTGCGCCCTTTTCACGCAGCGACAATATGTCTTGCTTTCCACCCACCGCTGCCGCCGGCGATGTATTCCTTTTCCAAAACGTTTATTCTCATTTATTTTAAGACGCTTGGGTGCTGAGAAATAGGAAACCGGAAATGAAATGGCGGAAGCACAATTTTCAGTGCGAACGCGCGCACTCTCGTACGTGATGAGATTTATTCGGGGTGCTAATGATCGCTAACATTCATGCACTTTGCAAATGGGAAAGTAAATAACAAATATTGCAACCGTGAGCGTCTATTGTCTTTCATTTCATTCGACTAAAGGCTCCAGGAAGGGCGCGCAGATGCGCTCGCACTATTTGTTCTCTTTAATTCCGTTATTGCTTTTTGTGTTTGGACAGTTATATTATGTTTGTTGTCGCCGTAAAGGACATGGAACTATGGCCCATTTTTTCACCATTACGCTTTGTTAATGCGCCTTTTTTCCTCCGGCCGACAGGATGTCATGTTGGAGGTCTATTGTTTTAATGTTTGCATTTTTGCACTGCTGCTGATTAAAATGCAAACGAACTGCATTGGATTTAGAAAAGTTAAATTTTTCAAATTAACATGGAAAATGAAACGATTGTGACAATGAGCTGCAGGCATGCAAATTTTGTGCGTGCGTAATTTGCGAATGGGGAAGTGAAGAAGAAGTGTTTGGTTAAACTGGTATTGGGGTTCGGTGTGGTTGCTGGGTAGTTTCTCGCGCGAATGGGAAAGGAAGAGACGATATGGGCGAGTAAAACAAAACGATTTGAGTGCGAATGAGTCTGGTCTTTGGCGGTGGAGTGAGAGCGTGGCGCCGCATGCGAATTGATTTAATTAAGAAATTTGCATATATAGAAGTTGTCGTCCTCATTGCGCCTCGCGCGCAATTTGCAATGATTTCTTGAGGCGCCCACCCGTCTTCTTCCATATAATCATCGCTCACTTCGAATCTAATTTCCGATTTCAGCATGTGAATTCGGCGCGTGAGAAACTTACCAAAAATTTCCTGCTCCTCAACATTTTCTATTGACATACCCATTTATAAATATTCGTGCAATATATTTTCATAAATTGAATTCTTAACCGATCGATCATGCTGAAAAAAATACGATTGTACGTACTTACATGGAAATATTTAGTCATTCATCACTTTGGTGATCTCCTTTTCACTTGTTCTTGAATTTCATCTCGTATTTTGCGTTTCCTTTTCGGATTTCGTTTTGATAGGTAGAATATTTTATGTAAGACGGAAAAGGTTAGATTGAGATATCGGAAAATCGAAAAATTGCGGTGAAAAATGAATAATAAAGCCGTCGAGCGGCGGCCATCGTGCATATCGAGTGCCTGCTTTTCCGCTCGTCCGAGTGGAAGTGATAAATGCGAAACGAATGACAAATGAGTGAAGAGCGAGCGTTGAAAACAAATTGTTGGCGTATTGGAACATGATTAACATGACATTTTGTGTACTTAATACAAACTTAATTATCAACTCAAATACTAGAAGAAAAATAACTGAAAATCATATTTTAGAAAGTAAATTGATGGATTAAACTTTTTCCTCACCATCCGTTTAATACCAATCATCGCCAATTTCTTTTCGTCGTTTGCAGTTGATTTCTTGTTCGTTTTGCCAATTCGTTCAATTGCATTTGCGCGAGTTAAAACCATAACATTTCTCGCCGTCGCCGTTTTCAATTACCTCTGCTGTTTTTCGTGCAATTTATTTCTTTCTTCCGGAGCCGAGCGCTCGTACTGCTTCTTAATCCCTAATCGGTTTCCTTCATCGCCATTAGCTTCAATTTAGTTTTTAACTTTTTGTGACGAAAAATGAATGATGAAAACATCGTTATAATA
The DNA here is from genome assembly GCA_030264135.1 of Myllaena sp. GC000078. Taxonomy (NCBI): domain Eukaryota; kingdom Metazoa; phylum Arthropoda; class Insecta; order Coleoptera; family Staphylinidae; genus Myllaena; species Myllaena sp. GC000078. The sequence continues at coordinate 18,044 of JARJDR010017598.1, read as the reverse complement.
CGATTTTGAGTAGAGTAGGGCGGATCATAATTGGAAATACACGGGAAATGCGATTGTGGGCGCGTATGATTATCGAAATCGCTTCTCGCAAGTGAATCCTGAATACGCACGGCGCGCCGACTTCGTAATGGTTTATTGAAAATGTCAATAATATGTGTTACTACCTCTCCAAATACGCTCCATTGTGCGCGATTTCTATAGGATTCTATTATTGAATACCTGTCTTTTTACTTATTGATGCAGGTGGAAATAGAACGTGCTTTTAAAATATTTCATTGCATTAAATCATTGGTGGTGTCCTGATAATGTCAACTAAAATAATGTTTGCCCATCAACACATTTATCTGTAATAAAACGAAAAAGGATATGAAATCGGGTCAAAACGAGCCTGATATAAAATATTTTATTCCGAATATGATATCAGCTTTACCATGATTTCAAATGGTATCATTAAATTCTTGCCCGAACACAAATCATCGTCCGTCATGCCACATACTCAGTAAAACAATAAAACTAGGATGTAATGAAACTACCAGGCTAGTATCTGTCTGTGACATAACTTCTCCAGCTGGAATTGATTGTTATCTATCCGAAACTTTATGGTGATGTGATTCACCATATGATAGAAGAGAACTTTGCCCAGAAAGCTGCATTTAATCAGCGCGATTTCCCTTCATGTTCCCACACGCCGCTTTGTCGAGGATGGGCGGGTGGCAACTGATGTGATGTACAATTCGTTTTGTTTTCCATTTCGTCCATTTTCGAAGTTTAAATGAAGTTGTGTAGTCGTCAGAAGTTGTTTAATTAACACCGCGCATATGCTCGCTCGCCTATTATGTTGAATTTTAATCAATTAATTACGGATAAGCACCATCCATCCATGCAGATATGGGCAGTAAATCAAAAATCATCGTTTATAATTAATTTCGCGGCCGAGGCTTCACACGTAATATATCGATTCGCACCTGGACGACGCCGACGGTATCCGGCGGGGCGGCGGCCGGCATATTATTTATACGACTGTCAACTCGGTTCGAAAATTAACCGACCTGAATTCGAGCTGCGATTGTTGTGTGCATATTGACCGTGATAGCCATTGTGCGCCGGCGACGATAATGTCGAATGTGACGGCGAACGGGACGTGCAAACAGTGCCTTGCCAGTGGCTTGCGTACAATGCCTCTCTCCACCTCGCGCTTTTCCTTTTAATGATGGCTGGAGAATTACATTAAAGAGCGAATTATTTAGCATATATATTTGGCACGCAGGCGAATATTGAATCGACGAGTGGGGCGAATGGTTGAACATGTTTATTCGTTGCTTTGCGTCCTTTCGTCTTGCGAAAACGTTGAGATTCGGGCTTCAGATTGCGTCGGCGGCAATCGGAGAAACAAACAGAAGCAAACATTAACATTAAACGTCCCTCGGTTTAACGCATCCCCTATCTTTCATCCGAGCAAGACGTGTTCCACTACGTGCCTCTCCCCGTAGTCGAATAACTTGTGATCCTTTGGGTTAGTCAATGTTTAAGCGTTCCGCGTTCCGCTTTTTGGTGCGAAAATGGGGCGCAAATCTTACGCTAAAGAAGTTATTTCAAAATAATTTCATTGCATTGGCAAATTTGTAAATGTCGCTGCTGGTAGTCGTTGAAGAATGGCTTGGAAATTGTTTGCGTACTTTTATCCGAGTGCACTTTGTGTCTTGTTTTATGTGCTTTAGACTGCATACTTATGGCTTCACATCCTTGATATCCTTGCACAACACGACGCCACCCACAAAACAACAAAGTAGTCAAGAATAGCCAAGCGTATAAAAGTCGTGCCTGAAATACGAAAGGTTTCTTCCATTCTTTTTAGTCATTCACATTATTTAAAATAAAATAAATCTTTCGGGTAAAATAATTCGGATTGTAGTAGGTCTCGGAGTTTAATCTTGCAATTGGAGACAAAGCAATATCACCAGTGATAGGAAAAGATTTCTATCGGAATCTGATTGACGGGTCTTGGAAACGACTGCAAAATAGATTGAGGGATGATTCCGAACTACCTCCTTGCGCCAAACCTTCCAGGCAAATGCGATTGGATCGCGGTTGCGCTCCATGTCAGCTTACCGACTTTGTGCGCTTACGCAACTACCGCGGGGGAGGAAATAGGATATATACTTACTTGTCCGTTGTCCGCCCGCATCGTTTCGCAACACTGTCGCAACGCGCCTCCCGACGGCGTCATCGTCTTGTGGTCAAGCGCGACAATAACGAATGGCTCATCCCCGAGAGAGCTCTAAACAGATACTGGGTGAGGATGTAAACTTTCACCACATTTATAACAAAGGATTTCATAAGTAACTGAAATACTTTATCATTTCCTCTTCTATGCAAAGATTTGAAAATACTCGGTATCGTAAGTCAGTGGCTTTATAGTGGTTGGTGTCGAGATTTGCAAGGAAGCAAACCGCGCAAAGGGTAAGCCATCAAGTTGCAAGTATTTCCGGTTAACAATGCAGGGCAGCGGTGGCAATTCCGGCAGTGTGCCGTTGACGTGACACGACCAACAATGCGGAAGGCGGCAGCGGCGGCGGGAACCCTCTCCGCAATTGCATGCCTTCCGCACGGCCGGACGTAATAAACCTTTTCCGAATGGACTTTGCATGTCTTCCGGACCTTTGACATTTCCCCCATATATCTATCGATATCTTGCACCCCCATTAAAAATTAAAACTCAATATTGCGATTGAATCTACGGACTGTAAACCCATAAACTTTAACATATATTTTCCTTTGTTGCAGCGATGAAAGCGGCGCTTTTAATCCAGCGCTGGTATCGTCGCTACTTGGCGCGCATCGAGGTGCGGCGTCGGTACACTTGGACGATTTTCCAAAGCATCGAATACGCCAGCGAACAGGACCAAGTCAAGGTAAATTATTTTTATTCCCGTCACTGCGTGCAACTGCTTAAGCTCAACCAGCGAGTTTGAACATGTTGTGTTAATGACATGTTCATTAACCTACCTCAATGGCATGTGCAGCCGTTTTTTTCCCATCGTCATTACGGATATTTTCCGACTCATTAAAATGACTGCAGTTTGGATCAATGAAATACCTTTTATCTAAGTGAAACACATTTCCTCGCCGGCCTCTTAATGCGGCACGCGAATCGAAAAAAAAAACGCTTTGCATTGCGATTCACGGCGACAGCAGCAGGAGCTGGCTGGCGGATGCGCGATAAACATAAATCTCTCGTTGACGCGGCAGAAAAGCCTGCTTTCCACTCACCCTCCCCCATTGAATCGTCTTCCGCTGACGGCTTATGCACCAACCGCATCTTTCTCCAAAAACAATTTATTTCATTTCGATATTAAAAAACGGGATGGTACCACAGTACCATTACTTTTACCTTTACCCCGAAAAGTAAAATGGATTTCCGCGTATGCGAGATCAGATTAAATTGAACATTCGTCATGTTGCATCAAAGGAAAGTCAAGAGATTGTTGTGTGTTGTATAAAAAATGCGAAATTGAAATTTCTGCTTTGAACAATACCGCCGCGCCGCGCATCATGCGAACAATGCCCAGATGAAAATATTATCGCGCCGCCCCGGATTGCATTAGATTGCATAATGGCACGCAAACAAACTAACACTCTCAACATGCGCGCGCGCGTGGTCGCGAGTAATCGGGATGCTGCGCTGTGTAACTTTGCATAAGGTGGATCATCATCATCGCCATAGACATCTACATTTTGCCTCGGCGCGGCGCCGCAGCCGGCGTCGTCATTGTGGCGTCATTGATACGCGCGTGCACAGGGCGCGGGAATTCCATTAACTTAAATGCCAAAGGTTCATGCATGTGCGATGCGCGGGTTGAGTGCAAATCGAAGTAGACGAATATGCAAATTGCAGAGTGCCCCGGATGTAATTTTATTCAAATTACTAAAAATCATTAATATTTAACTTATTTTATTAAGTAAGTAATGAAGTATTTTTGTTGCAAATTTTCTTCTTTTTCTCTCTCCATTATTGGCAACAAAGAGAAGAATAAGTACGGGAAACAAGGCTGAAAGCGGGGAGAGTAATAAATCATTCTCAAACACTGGTTCCTTGTCCTCCATCCTCGTCCTTCATCCTTATGATACAAATCGTACCACTTATACAATCACGCCGCATGGTGTTATCTCATTGTTATTTCTATATACGCGCGTGGGGGCGTTAGTTAAACAAACTCCCTTTCCGCCGAAGATGACAAACATATGTACGTTTTCGGTGTCGAGGAAACTTTGGTCGTCGGCGGCGGCGTTGTTACGCATGGCGCACGCGGAAAATGGTGACGCGCCGCCGAAGAGATACACATATTTGTTTAGGCATTATCTTCAATTTTCAGAATGCGGCCGTATCCGGAAAGCCGCACGCGTATATTATATCTCGAGATAAGACATTGGTAAATGTTTGAGTAGACGATAACGATATGCTTAGGCAGATGGGCGCATGTATCCTGTTTATGTTATCAATTTTATTATTTCGGACATATTTTCCTGACGGGCATTATTTTCTCTTTGAAACGTTGTTCCAAATGACGCAATATTGTGGTTTACTGCCAGCTGGCAGCCAGTAATAGTCGAAAAAGCTTTAAATTGGCTATTTAAGCTGCGCCAGTTGTGGGTGGAAAGAATTGGAAATGAGAGAGGCAAGAAAAAAGAAGAAGAACTCCGCGGTGCTGGCGTAAATCGGAACGATGAGCAACGCGCCGCTGGCGCTGGGCTGTATCGACACGGAATTGAATTTATGATATTTTGCTGTCCGCTCAACAACATCGATTTTTCCGCTTCGATGTTTTGTGTTCGCTACTCGTTTTCACACTTTATGACTTTTGTGAAATGCTGACGGCTCTTTACCCGAACACATTTCAGTCTACTATGTTGCAACATTTACGTAATTTGCTTTCTTATTGCTAATTTATAGTAAATTGATAATAATAGTAGTTCCATGTACTTAGTAAGATAATATCATCAACTTCCGTGTTAATTTTGCGATGTGAGAGACCTACGAGCGCCCCAAAATTACCCGGCTACCTTTTCGCTAATACCTTTTCACCTCCGGAAGATACCATTTGATACCTTCAAACACCTCCACCGCGGGTTGTGCGGTGGGTAATTATGCGCGCGGTGCGTGCATCCCGACCTCTTCCGCCTCCACGGCGACGTGCGTAATCCCCGAAAAGCGAGAGACGCCGACTATTAATTACACATTTGCATATTCGCATAATAATCATACTTGGGAACAATTCCCCGGGCCTAAATGGCATGTAGAGTTTCATAGAAGTGGTTTACATGGATAAAAATTGCGAATAATTTGCATTAGTAGTCGAATGCAGTTGGAATAACTTCCAAGGGAAAATGTCCTACATAATTACATTCAGATTTCCTTTTTTTCGCCATCGGGCGCCCGGCGTCTCGGTCAAATATCTATGCAAATCAGGCGCGTCGTCACCCCTGGTGCGGTGGTGGAAAATAACGTTAAACCTTGTTGTCGTCGTCGTTAGTTTTCTCATCCTTTCACACAGCCTTGGGAGTTGGCGTTCGCACTGGTTTGTGTAAACAACATGATAATGATGATTCCCGATTTTCACTTTGTCCCTTCTTCCACTTGCAAATTTCTGCGCAACGAAAAGATACTGTTCTTGGTAACTTAGACTTGGAAGTTTGTGTGATTAATGAATGAAATTTACATCTAAATTACATTTGTGATATATTTTCAATCAATGGTTGTGTTTTAATTAATTGGATGCTTATGATTGTTGCAGTTGTACAACTTCTTCAACGCCTTACTGACGCACATCCCCGACACGACGAAGCCGAACAGCGCGTCGGGCGGTTCGAAAAGTTCGTCAATAGGTGAGTTTTGTCTGAAGGGTTATAATTTTTATAATCATTGATCAAGTGCGTAGTGCTGTTCTACATGCCACGTATAATCATCACGCGCGTCATAAAATATAACGCATAATAATAAAATTACATCGCTTATTTTTTCGGCGCACTGATTTTTTCCGGCCATCCCTTTTGATGTAATAAACTGATAAGATATATATGTACTATAGCGTTTTTTTGCGTTCGGTTGGTTTTTACGCGCAACGGTAATCATATTTTCGCTTTTATGCCTCATATGTCTTATTATTATTATTACTATCATCGTTATTATTAATATCGGCGTGTGGGGTGAGCGTGGTAAGGGGTGCTTGATGAGGATTGGATCATCCGAAATTGCGGCGCAGTGCGAGAAACTTCATATAGAAAAAAAAGAGTATCGTTCGTGTCGACACTCCGATAAAATTTACGAGCATACGGTCGAGTTTAACGACGTTTTTTCTGCTTTGCGGATTAGATATATAAATTAAACGCTTCAGCGGCGCGCTGATAAGCATCATTAATGCGTTTTCAAATTTAATATTACATGCAAGGCTTTTGACTCGAATTTTATTCTTGCTCTATTTTTATCAATTTCACTAATTGACTGCATATCGCCTCGCCGGTGCGTAATATCACTTAGCCGTGATGCGCGCTCTTCGAGCTCTAATCAAAGCGTTAATCAAATTACGCGTCGGGCGGGCGTTAATTGCCATCGGCGCGGACTTTCAAGTAGAATTTCTCAATTAGCCGCTGCCATATATCGGGGGTCGAGTGACAGCGCCAACGACAATCGAATTAAATCCACGCCATATATTCTCCATTCGCATTTCCATATTGCCCATCAATATCACCGGGGCGATAACAACGCGCTCTCTGCATCTTCGTTGCGGCATGTTGCGGCAAACAGCAAATCAATTGCTGATCATATTTTACACAAGCGCCGGGTGTGTTTTATCACTAATACGCGAGGAGAGTGCTTTATTCGTAAATACAATTTACGGTGCGACGGAGCGTGGGGCGTAAGTAGTCTGAAAACGGTATATGGGCCCCGACTATTTGCATAATATACGCGCGCGTACTCCATGTTCAAGTGGTTGTGTCAAAGCGCAACCCCCGCCCGCCCAGCAATATGATACGATATGATACCGAAGCGAAGCGAAACAGCACGCGATTCACTTTCATCTTTATGGAATACACAATTTTATATTATGCGAAATGGAAATGGAAATGTATCTGCCGGGTGCTGGGAAATGAGTTCGTTTCCAAACGATCGTCGTCGATAAAATTGCTGCGCGGCAAAATTATGCGCGAATAGTTTTCAGCGTGCCACCGGAAAACGTTTCGTTTACACCGAAATTTATGCTACGTCTTTGCGGAAGTACCCCTGTAGGCAATTTATTATTATTAACGATGGGGTTGCATTTCTCCCCGTGAATTAATGTCAATTTTGAATTAGTGCAAAAAATAAACAAGACAATACGTGACATTTTAAAAATGCCATCCATTCAGTGGACGTGTCGATGAATAATTAACATTTCGGGCGCAGCAGTTTTTAATCCGGCTGCCTAATTTCGTATACAATTTAAAATTCATTATAGGACGAAAATTCGATGACGATGAAAAAAACATGCGATTGATTGCAGAGAACCTCGATATGAACTTTGTCGACGAGTCCGACGACCAAGAGGACGAGGATATGGAGCACGTCGAGAAGAAGTACCGCGGCATCCATGTCAACTTCCCGATGCAAAAGGACGATCTCGATAAGTTGATCGAGTTCTTCAGACGGAAAAAGGTATGAAGCATTTCGTCTTCTTCCTTCTTTTCTTCTTGATTTTTTGATTGACCATTGCGAGGAATGCGCTTGCCGTCGAAAACTCGGCGCCGTTGTTCGCGGTTGAGGATGCGGGGGTGGAACGTCGGGAGACTCCTTGGGGATTATATCCCGGCGCGCCGGCTAGTTTTTTTCGCGGCGATGTCGAGGGGATTCGCGCGCGCGCACGCGTGCTTGACCAATAGACTGGAAACTTATCAAAATACACTTGGGGCCCTCGCGCGCGCCGTGTTCGCGCGAAACTCTATGAGCGCCCCTCCGCGCGCGAAGGGGTGGCGGTGGCGGCCTGAGCGAAAATACTTGTTTGGTTGGCTTAGCGCAACTGATATATTATTTTGACCTTTTTCGTCTTCATATAGGCTTTCTCGCGAACTTCATCCCGTATTATTCTTCCGACTTTTACCCACTTCATATTTTTACGATGGTTGTTGGCTAAATAAATAACTTTGTGCAGCAGCAGCGCTTGCATGCGAGATACGTGGCGGGGATCTTGCGCGACGCCATCGATCGCCTCAAGCTGGAGCCGAACATCAACGTCGCGTCGACGGCCATCTCCAAGCAGGTCACCATCTGCGGCGATCTGCACGGCAAGCTCGACGACCTCCTTGTTATCTTCCATAAGGTAAGAGAGCCAATAAAAAGCCAAACCGCTTAATTAAACGCGGTCAGCTCATATCGTGTGTCGGTCGGGTTGAATCAATTTCGAATTTCAATTTGCGGCCGACCTGCACGCCGCTGCCGCGGTCGGCGTCCGTCGGTTTAATTGAAGATGTTTACCATACATTTCCATGTTGCGATGATGAATATGAAGGGTTCTTACCCGTTCAATTAAATTTCCCACGCGTGACACGTAATACTGTTATACCCGATGGTCATGATGATAATGATGATGAAGACGTCGAGGAGAGCAAATTGGATTTAAAAGCGAACGTCAAAGATCGCTTCAAGGGCGAAGAAGTGCCGAAAGGAAACGTTCCGCGGCACGAGCGATTATTAAATTATGATATTTTGCGAGTCGAGAGAGAGTGAGACAGAGCGCAAGGTTAGAACTTAAGTAAATGGACGGCGTCGCTTTGTTTATACATCTTATAATGTTACTAATGAAGATGCTGCGAACAAAGGGCGAAGGGATCTAACTAACGACAACTTCGTAATTTATTTACCGGGACCCACCAAAAGACGCTCGCTCGCCTGCGTTGTGTCAGTCGGGATCAACGTATTTTATATGGTTTTAGCATAATTGATGATCGCTGGTGATTTTAACGTAAAAATATTTTCTTAGTTGCCTCGTTGAGCGTTAACTATGTTAAGCGCGCGCCGGTGATTTATGTGTGGCGCACAGAATGCATCCGGAATTGGTCGCGCTGCATAATTAACGTTTAATTGCAGCATGCCAGATGCCGACCACCCCGACCACGGAGAGCATTCCAAACACGCTAGTTTGTGTGTCCACCAATTGCGCAATTTTCGAATTGATGCGCTTATGCAGGGTGGGAGATGCGCGAATGCTGAGCGGGCAGTTGCGGGATCAGATATGAATAGAGAGTGGATTAGACTGTGTGGGTGTATTGTGGGGGGTGGTTCATAAGAGGATGAGTTGATGAAAATGATGCCTGCAGAACACGGGTTCATTTCGCTGAGTGCAGTATTGTGTTTTTGCCTGAATTAATATTTCAATTTATTTTGGAGCCGCTCTCCACATATCACAATATTATTATATTAAAAGCCGAAATAAAATATACCATCAAGTATTATTATCACAGTAGGTAGCCAGGTATGACAACGATTTCTCTTAATTAATTTCTATTCATCGTAACTCTAGAGTTTGGTTGCCGTTTGCAGGAAGAGTATCAACTCTCTTGTTGCGTATTTCTTTCGCGTCGCCTTTTTCATTAGTCTTCTTTTGAAGAGACCTCTTTTGATGGTTCTAACAAATTCTCTCTATCTCAACTACGTGTATGCGCGAATTCCTGCTGCAGACAAGTTTACGTAGTTCTCCGTCGAAATATAACAAACTCCGTGAGGGAGAGCAGACGGACGGACACGCATAGTAGACGAAACTAATATGGTTCGAGCGCAAAGTGATTCAGTGTCAGAATTACAACGACACCTTTGGCGCGCGCGCGTGGGCGCGTGTTGGATATTACTTTGGCTCGAGGGCGAAATGTCTGCTGTGCGCGTCCGCCTCGTCCGATGAATCGACATCGAAAAAGGATGTACATGTACACAATCTACCAACCTGTCCCCGAAACTTGAATTACCGAGTCAGCAATAAAACGCGGATTACCCGGGGAGTGAATAAAATTGACTGCCGGTGAATGTTGAATTAAATTAAATTCGATACGATTCCTGAAAGCATTTTGATGAAATATGAAACTAGAAATGGAATTATAGAATTTTAATTAAATAGTTCCATAGAGAAATTTAATTAATCGCGTTATCAGTTTTATGATGTTATTAATTTTCCGAGAAAAAGAAATTACAGGTTGAATGCAAACAGTGAATAGGAAGGAAGAGGTAGAGATAACACGTGTACAAATATGAAAAAACCGGGATTACGATCTGACACAATTCCCCAACGCACATGAGGGCAAAGGGAGAGACGAATGAACGGCGCGCTGGCTGGCATTTCGCGATCGCTATCGAACGACGAGTAAAACGCACAAAGCGATAGGGATACATACAACATCCCCTAATGGAATAAGCAAATGAACAAACGTGGTACGCCATTTCATTAGGTCATTTCCTTTCGCGTATTTAAATGCTTAAGTTTTTGGCTGGGATAATCACTCTATTTCAAATGTAAATCATGGGCCGGGAATTGCTCTAGTTGTGAGGAAATTTTGATGAGCCAGGCACGATCCGATTACGTGAACCGCAGGCATTATCCTTGCCGGAATTGTAAACGCGGCGCGGTAAAGCGTTTCTATTGTCGAACTCCACGGGGGAATGTTATTGATCCTAATTTGCGTTGTGTTGATACTTTGTATCAACTCATCCACTATCGCCGTCCACAAACCGCCAAGGTGGTGCCGTTCTTATCCTCACCATCAATTTTGAAACGTAAATTATTTTTAGATTGAATTGTTAATACGTTTATTAATCCCATTCGGCCATACTCTATCTAATTAAATGTTGTTGTTGCTGTAATTACCGGAATGATAAATTGCGACTTTAAACGAACGCAAAATTTGCATTTATTTATGTTTCCAGAATGGCTTACCATCCCCCGAAAACCCTTACGTCTTCAACGGCGATTTCGTCGATCGTGGCAAGAAAGGACTCGAGGTCCTGCTGCTCCTCCTCTCGTGCTTCATAGTCTTTCCGGGCGGCGTGTTCCTTAATCGCGGCAATCATGAGGATCATATCATGAACAGCCGCTACGGCTTCATCAAGGAGGTGCAAATGAAGTACAAGCACAACTCGGAGAAGCTGCTGAAACTCATCGACGGCGTGTACCGCTGGCTGCCGCTGGGCACGATCGTCAACAATCGCGTGCTGATAGTGCACGGCGGCATCTCCGACAACACCGACCTGGAGCTGATCAAGAACTTGGACCGGTCGAAGTACTCCTCGCTGCTGCGGCCGCCGCTGCACACGGACGGCTCGGCGCCGGGCGCCGAACTCATCGACAAGGTCGAATGGAAGCAGCTGTTTGATATCTTGTGGAGCGATCCGCAATCGAATGAAGGATGCATTCCCAACGGCCTGCGCGGTGCTGGTACTTATTTCGGACCCGATGTGAGCGCGAAATTTCTGCAGCGCAACAAAATGCTCTATCTGATTCGGTCGCACGAATGCAAGCCGGAGGGCTACGAAGTCGTTCATAATAATCACGTGAGTTCAAACTTTTTTTCTTGTTCGTATTTATGCGCCTTGGTAAATTAGATGCTGTCCTTGGGATGGAATCGCATTTATCCGCAAAGTTAAATGAGAAAAACTTTTTGTTTTTTTCGCGCCATTGCATTGTCATGGATAAAATTCGGTCGGCCTCCTCGTAGGTAATTACGATATTTTCGGCGTCCAACTACTACGAGGTGGGCTCCAACAAGGGCGCTTACCTCAAGTTGATGGGCCCGAATCTGGACACACACTTTATCCAGTACACAGCGAATGTCGGGAAGACGAAGCGGTTGACGTTTCGGCAACGAGTCGGACTCGTCGAGGAGTCGGCGATGCGCGAGCTACGCGGCCATATCGTCTCCAATCGGGAGGCGTTGGAATCGCAATTTGCGAAATCCGATCCGGAGCATACTGGTGAGTGAATTATTTTCAAATTATGCGATTACTTCAGATTATATCGATCGAAAAGACTCTTTAAGACGACGAAATTAATCAAACTGACAGTTTGGAGAGATTTGAAATTTCTTCCGTAAACTCAGGCAAATCGGAGAGGTATTATAAGATAAATATGAGGTCGGGAAGAGCCCGGAAATGCTGTTTCTTCCCCTTTGACAAGCCAATAAAGTCGATAAAACGTTTTTTTTTCGCGAACGCCTCAATTTTCTCATCTTCTTCTCCTTATGTGGCGTCCTCAATTTTTTCTTGGCGACGCCGCTTTTCGCGCAAATTTTCCTAATATAATACGCATTTTATATGCGAAACAGACGTGTGGGCGCGGGATGTTTCTATCAGTTAAATCTCTTCTCCCGCACGTTTTTATGTTACCTTAAAAGCATCGTTAAAAATTTCGCGTTTGATATCGCACTCGGAATAACGCAATTATGCTGTCACTTTCCTGCGAATCTAATTTATTTTTCCATTTCCTTTGAAATTATGTTAATGTAAATGTTTGCGTAATTAATTCCTCTTGCAAAACTTAATCCGATGGAAATTTTATTTCATAAAAACATTTAGACAAAGCATAAGTAATCTTCTCTTTTGCTCCACCAACAATAGAGAAGAAGAAAGTTTTCTTGCCTAATTTCTTTAAACCTTGAAGATTGTCGTAGTTAATTAAAGGACCGAGAATTAACTTCAATATTTGCCACTCAGCTTAAGGAAAAATAGAATATCAGAAGGCACGTGACAGAAAAACTTTGATCGAACTTTAATGCGCAAATGCGAAACTTTTTCGCTATGTCGAAGTCACCAAGTTTATCGCAATAAAAGTAAAACGTGCGCGTTAATAATATTTCACGCCTGCCATAGTTTTAGAACTTTGCGGTACAAGAAGAGGTGGGCGATCGTCGGAGTATTATGCTAGTGTGTAAACACAATTTGTGAACGCATTAATATTTCATATAAATTTGACGCAGCAAATTCACATGCCTCTTCTGCTTCATAAATATCGAAATATCTTTACGTCGATCTTACTCTGAACGATAAAATTTAATTCATCCCCGAGGAATTCCAGCGTCTCGCCTTGAACTTTGAATATATTGGAGTGGAGTGAAATTTTTACAATCAATACTTGCAGCGCTGCAGAGCTGTTCTCGGCGTAAACTTGCGTCGTTCACGTTGTTGATTATTCGATGAGCGTAGTTAATTTTTAAGTGGAGTAAGAATCGGTAGCGGCGTGTGGGTTACTTCCTCGCTCGATTTACTGCACAAATATAATAGAATTATGTATTAATGATGGGGATGGATACATATTGCGGTAACCGGAAATGTATATAGCGATGGCAGGCAGACGGCGGCGGTGGTGAAGCCTCTTGATAAACTTTGTTCGAGCGTGAAATTGTCAGCTCATAATGGTTTTCATCCGCACAAGAAACCTCAGGAAGAAGTTCGATTCGATATAATGTTTTGTGCATACCTACGTATGGTTTCTTTTTCTTCCGCATCATAATCGAATCAACCTGCGATTTATTGGTAACCTATTACATTATTGAATACTTCTTTAATATTGCATTTCCAATATTTGTTTATTATGCACAATAACTAGCTAGAGAAAGGGTGCATTAAACCCCATATGTGAATTAGTGTCACAGTAGATACGCAGATCGGGTTGAGGTTGACGCACGCCGATATTTATGTCCTGTTTATCAAGCCTTTCCCCGTTCTCTCCTCCACCTCACCTATTCGCCGCACAGCTGCCCCCGATTCACATCAACAGGGAAGGGGACGCCGAGATTTATCGCTTGTCATGTTCGACAGGATGAACCATTTGCATATTAAAATCGAAGCGTGTTGGAACACGACAGCAACACACGTGCGATAGACGCGCGAACGCTCCTGCCTGCCCTTTCCGTCGATCTCTCGTGCGTAATCGCCTACGACATAAGGATTTACGATGCAACGCGCATCGCAAACAATCCCAATCCAAACCCATGGATTTTTAATCATTGATTCGCGTCCAACATGCCGCGGCGAATGACAGCCGCACGTGTTATTGCCACGCGGGCCAATTAACCGGCACGTCGAAAGTTTGCGGGCGAAATTTTGCGTGTCGACACGTAAAGGGCAACAATGCCGCATTTTCGAATTTCGTGTTATTGCTACCTATGCGTGACGGCCGACCGTTAACCATCAACGATGTTCCCATCGTACGCGGTTAAGTAAAACGCGTTTTCTTTTCGGGGGCGGTGTGTTTTGCGCACGGAAGTAACGCGGAAAAAGGAAGCCTTTGTTTGGTTGGCGTCGTCGACCCTATACTTGAATAGGATTTGGCTCAATGTGCGTAGTCCTAGTAAAAATAGTTCTCCGATACGTAATTATAGAACATCAAGAGTTTAAAATAGAAGTCACTTCAATTCTAATTCTATTTATACTTACCCAATACATTTTCATCTGCCCTTCTATCGTGATGAATAAAGTCTTGGGTGCATTTGCAAATTGCAGACAATACAAATAGTAATATAATACACATGATATACCAGCACTTTGCGCCCGTATATCAACCGTTTTCCGCCGCAGGTGCTTTACGGAGTTCTTCGCGCAAAAGTTTAGGAGATAACTTTGCGCATCATGAACTTACAATGCTTTTACAGTATGCCGTTAATACGTTTATTTTTTCCGTGAGCGTCCGTCTCCGAGATTAGCGCGCAGGATGCGCGTTTTGTTTAGCATCAGCCATACATTAATGATAATTAGGTCCTAAACCTTAACCATCTTCCGCGGCAGTGAGGTAGATGTTATGGGGTCGATAATAATGAGATTACGCAAGATTTACGATTGTTTTTCTCATCCCTCTCTGTACCACGTCGGGGTTAATCTATCGAAACAGACAATTAGTAGTAAATCAGCTGCGGGGCGCAATTGCCAAAATAAATTAACATATACTGGATGTCGCTTGAAGTTTGACTGTTCTTGCATCGGCTTCCAGGCTACATCAGTTTGTCGGACTGGTGTCGCATCATGGAGATGATCACCGAACTGTCGCTGCCGTGGCGCATGCTGAAGACGCAGCTCGTCGCGCAGGACGCCGCAACGAATCTCGTTAAATACAGCAGCACGTTCGATAATCTGCTGCGGCAGCGCAACGCCACCACCGTACGTACCATAATATGTTTTATTCTGCACCATTATTATCCATTTCGTGCGTGTTGCGCTACTTGCTGTCCCGCATTCGAATTAAATTTTCTCTCTTCTCTGGACTTGTGCGATATTTTCTTTCATTCGGGAGTATGCCGTCCGGTTGCCGCCGTCCTTTGCGTGCGGTAATTGGACGTAGATTTCATTTCATTTGCAATTTCAGAATATTTGCCCTCCCGGAGCATTGGGCCGCGCGCTGGTATCTATCTCGCAGGGCAAACGGCGGTTTTGTAATTAATGTGCACACTTAGATAAATCACCCAGCTATTATTTATATTCCGTTCTCGGTTTTAATTATTTCTGGCTATGTAGTACCTGCGTTGATAATAAAAGAGTTTATTATTCAACGCCAGATACTTAATTGCTCACCCGCACTGAAAAGGTTAATGAGACCATGAAACGTATTTTCGGTTGTGGTTTTTATGAAATTTTATCATTTTTGTTTCATTTGCTTTTTTTCCAGAATGGCGGCAATGCTAATAATGTGGTAGAGACCCTCTATCGCAACCGCAGCAGTCTAGAAGCTATCTTTCGCATTATTGATAAGGATAATTCAGGTAAATGTGATTAAAATCAGTCCGGTTGGATTGTAACCGTCACGTTTTGGGGGAGCAGGTTTCATTACGCTGGAGGAGTTTTCGGACGCGTGCAATCTAATTAAGGAGCACATGCCAAATCCGATCACGCAGGATCAACTAGAGGACATCTGCCGGCTGATGGACATGAACAAGGACGGCCTAGTCGATCTCAACGAGTTCCTCGAGACGTTCCGCATGGTGGATCCGGAGCAGCGGCGACTGTACGCCGAGGACGTCGGCGACGAGAACGACACCGATGAGCCGCCCGGATCGGCTGAGACAGCACCCGAGGTGAACGCTGATGCGGCTGGAGACGGCGGCGACCACCAACAGAAGAATGGTACCGCGACAGGTGCACTCGAGACGCCGCTTTAAATCAACTAAGAAGAGGTAGTATTGAAAAAAACAGGTAGGAAATTGGGTTTTATTGGTGATGGTTCTACAGTGCGCATTGTCTTCCCGTCAAATTTGCGGCAATGGCACGGAATATTTATTTGTTCTGTTGGAAAACACGGATTTCGTTTCGGCTTTTAATTGGAAAGAAATTAAAAGTAAATATTCATTCGTTCGGCATCCATTTGCCGTACAAATGTTTGTTTTCTATTTCGGTTCGAATTACAAATGGTTTCGACGCTCAAAACTATTCAGAAATGCCCGCGCGGACGCGCGTTGACAGGCGCCACTGCGCCCCGTAATCAATTAATTTTCAATTCACGTCTACATTTTACATGACGGACGTGCGCTTGGCATTTTCAAAAGCGGGAATTCGAAACATCGATCGTGCACGACGTACCACATTTCAACCGCCGTAAAATTCATTTAAAACGCGCAGTACAAACATAACGTACTACTTACGTACTATTTGAAGAGGCTCATTAAATTATATCGATCTTACTAATCGACAACAAAAATCTGTAGGGAAAGCAGGTGTACATTTAAGACCTGTTCCAGTGGACTAATGAAAATTTGGAGCGTATTGTTTGCTATCCAATGCAGCATTATCGGGGGCCATTTTACTGAGACGAATTTTACTCTGAGCTTACTTTAGAGATGAGATCCTTAGTGAAATCCTAGTGTTTCCTCTATTCGTAGAGCGCGCTCTTACTACTAAACAAGATTTAATTGTTGGAGATATGGAGAAATGATGCATTAAAAAATCCAAATATTTTGTGATATTTTTTATAAGGTGATCTTTTCCAATAGCAGAATATTATTACAAGTATATTATATATTCGATATTAAATCTATGCAATTGTACGGTGCATATTGATGATTTTTGAAATTATTAATCCGAAAACTTACTTCAATTAACGACATAATTAGTATATGTATTATGAATGATGCATTGTTGAAAGTTAGTCTTTTGTGATATACATTACTACATATGCGATTTATGTTTGCGTTGAATGTCACTTAGAAGAAATTCTATATAATACTCGTTCGTTATCGCGAATATCTTGAAACGTCCAATTTGAAAGATATTATGAACCAAAGATAAATGAATATATAAATACAAAAGATGGTAATTAATATAGAGCTAATGTTATGCTTATTACACAAGTTAATCAATTTTTGGAAATCGAACAGTCATATCGATGCAACACAATGGATATATCTTCTCTCAAAAACAACACAAAATTATCAAATTCTGAGAAATCAATTGAGTACTACATGTGGTACTACAGAATGTATTTCTACTACCTAAAATATCTTGATAATTATATATGAATGTTGTAAATTTGAAAATCGATATGTATAAAATGAAGTTATGACTGGAAATCACTGAAACCTAAATATTTAAATGTATTCAATAATAAAATATAAACCCGATCAGGACGGGACGATCATAAAATAAGGAAAGGCAATGCATTCACGTGGCGCCGTTGGTTCTGCGCGAGGTCACACGTAGCGCTGGCGTCGGCTCAGGCATACCAACCTAAAACTAGTTACGTCAGTGCTGCCAACTTTGTCAGACCAGGCATACCACCCTAAAGACGTAACTAGATTTATGTTGGTATGCCTGATTTCACATAATGTTGGCAGCACTTAAGTAACCAGATTCAGGTTGGTAGACCTGATACGATGTCAGCGCTACGGGTGAGTCTGCGCAGAACTATCGGCGCCGTGTAAATGCACTGGCTTCCCTTCCCTGTTTCCTTTTGGCTTCACACAACGGACACAACGAATGCCGTTGCGACCGGACGCAACGGCATTCGAGAGCTCTAGAAAATAGGAAAAATGTAACTAGTTAGGATTATTAT
>JARJDR010017595.1:0-10134 GCA_030264135.1 Myllaena sp. GC000078 | reverse complement strand
GTTCAGCATTTTTAATGGCACTGTTGCGTTTGTAGGCTTCGCTGATTTCGGAAGGAGTAAAGCCGACCACTTGTCTAAATGATGATACCCAGGAAGGATCATCCACTAGGGAAACGCCTCTGATATTGGTAACTCCCTCTTCCATATAGCGGTAGCCGCGCATCCAGTCACGTACTGCTTTAGGTGCGACAGTTTCAAGTCCGCGATAAGCGTGGCCTTTGTTCATCAGCTCTATGCCCCTAAAGGCATTAGCCACCATACTAGGTGCAGCCCCTGCTATCTGCTCTAGCCAGTAGAGGTACTCTTCCTTGCCTTCCAGTTGACGATCTGGTGAGCGAAACCAGAGATCAGGTAAACCAATTCGCGAGGAGAGGTCTATTCCCAATACCGTACCCGGCACTCCATTAAGCAGCAGTCCTCCTGCCGTGGGGCCGACTGTTTCGAGTACGCCATTTCTAAATTGGGTTTCAAAATCGAAGCCGTCGTCATCATCGCCAAAGAAGAGTTGGCCCAATAACATAGCGATACCATAGAAGGGTACGCCTCTTAAACCTGCGTTGAGGGTCATCATTGAGATGATGCCGCCTAGCTGATAAGCAGCCTCTTTCCTGGCCTGTGGCGTGTCACCTTTAAAGACTTGGTGGATATCACGGAACAGGCGAAAGAGCATATTGATGTTGTAGTTTCTAAATACCAGCATCACTTTTGCTGCATCACTTTGCAGAATTCGTGCTCGATTGGTGTTGGAGTAGTCAAAGTGGATCTTTTTGGTGAGTGCCGCTGCGGTTTCAATGGCTTTTGCGTGGCTCTCTTTATTTTTAAGCGCCAGGCGGTAAGCGGCAAGGAAGGTGATTTCGCGGTTAAATCGCTCTGAGTGGTGGAACATAAAGGAGATGGATTCCATCACACGCGCCCGTGTAACATTGTACTCTACACCTGTTTCTCCTACCCCTGCCAGGTCATGGGATTGGGTGCGATCTATTGCGCCCATATCGTAAGCGGTGGCTACGGCCTCTCTTTCATCAGCAGTTAGGTTGCCATCAGCAATCTTGCCTTTGCCAACTGCAAAATCCTTGCTCGCTTTCAGTAGTGCTTTAGTGGAGTTGGACATGCCATACCTGGCTCCCAGTATAGGAACGCCAAGAATAGCGGTCTGCGACAGGTTGACCACCGCAGCGGCTGGTGTCATCCCTAAATAATAGGTAAATGCCAGGCTGGTTACTGTTTGCGCCGCTTTAGATCCTGTCGGTTGCATAATGAATGCATGGCGCTTTTGGATTTCAGTGTGGATCTTTTGCGCTTTGAGGCGTTCATTGGTTTTTTCCACCTCTGCTGCCTGTTTGCCCATCTCATCGAGCAGGGACTGCATCTTTTGCCCATATTTGAGTCTGGCTAGCTGATGGCTGCCGTGGAACATCTTGTAACCGAAGACCCTGAGGGCATCACCACTATAGCCTGCACGTCCCTTACGGCGGATAAAGCCCTTGCGTAGTGACATATCCGGCATGGTTTCCAAGTAGCGCTGCCAGATTTGTTCCCGGATCTCATCAGAGACTTCGGCCCGGCCAAGAATATCTTGTACCGCAGCAACAAAGCGGGGATCGGCATCTTTTTGATCAAATGAGGTGCCTTTAAACTCTACCTTGGATTGATATCCCTCTTTTTTCATCTTGTTGGCGAACTCTTTAGCCGCGAGTTCTTTTTCAAACTTGGAGAAGGAGACAACGTTGTCCTCCTTATCCCGAACTGTAACCATGTATTCACCGAAACGGGCCAGCGGGAAGTAGGGGGTGAGACGGTTGGATTCAAAGAATTGACGTAACCTGATCATTCTGGCGGTGTTGTTGGCGCTGGTCATTAGCTTTTCAGCTTTTTGATTAGCCTTTGCTTTGGAGGTTGCTCTGGCTTTGGCTTCTCCTGTTAGTCCCTCACTCTTGATCCGCTTTAGCTCTGCCTGATATTTAAGATCGATGCCACCTAATGCCAGCTCCAGGGCGTGAGCAACGTTATCAGAGAGGATCTTATCCAGATCCTTGGTTTGACTTTGATAGGCATCTCTAACAACACCATAAAGGGCCTGCGCCTCTTTTGGCAGGGCATTAAACTGTGCTTTCAGTTTCTTCCAAGTGGCTTCAGTCGCTCTATTGGCTTTTGCTGGCAGAGGTTGTGATGGGTCGATCTGCGCAATGGTGGAGTCGTGCATCACATCAGCCAGATTTTTACCTGCCTCCATATTGCGCGATGCAAATTTCTGCCAGCGTTTGGCGATGGTGTCATAGACGGCGTGAGCATTGCCCCGGTAGGCGTCCATATCCTGTTTTGCTCTTAGGTATTGCTTGATAGCGGTAACCGATTTAGGGGCCAGCTCTTCAAAGTAATTGAGCGGCACCATAGCCATCCATTTACCGCCAACATCAAGGCGTGATTTGATCCAGCCAAGGATACGGGAGCTTTCTACTGCATCCAGATCGACTTCATATTTTCCTTTCTCTTTGCGGTAGCGGGTGTTCTTGATAATATCGTTGGCAGTAATGACGCTTTCATCAGCAAGGGTTTCTTTTCTTTGCTGGTTGACTAAATCATCGGCAGTGAGTATAGTTTTAGTAGAGCCTTGTTTAGGTGAACCACTTCCGGGCAATTGGAGCCCCATAAGTCGTACCGGATCAAGGCTTTTCTTTTCTCTGGAATATAGCATCCTGTTCTCTTCCACTAAGCCAGCAATAAATCTATCACTATTTTCTTTTCCATAGACAGATGCAATATTATTGATAGCCAGCCGTCCAACGCGCTTGCTGAAATGTATCGCAGCAATCACAGGATCTTGATTAAAATCTACAGCCTCTAAAAGCACTACCACAGAATCTTTCTCTGTTCGTGACTCAAATACAGCAACAGGGTCGTGTAATAATTCTGGCAGTTGCTCTATCACTTGCATGGGAACGTGGTGCTTAACCCTATTTGTTGCCTTCCTTACTACATCTCTAAATATCATCATATCAAGATCTGGCACACCAACAGCCTTTAGCACATCCGATGTTTTGCCAATATTAACAGGGAGCGGTTTTGAGCGAAGGCTGTTCATCACCTTCTTTAGATCATCCCGATACTTCTCAGCCTCCCTTGCATCAGGCTTAAACACATCCTCCACACTGGCTTTACTCTCTTTTCTGCCTGTGATTTCTTCAGCACGAAGTTTACCTGCCCGTATTCCTCTAGCGATATGTCGGGAGAGGTTTCTAAACTCAACAGGGAAGAGATCGGCTTTAATCAGACCAATTGCCCGCAGTGCCTTAACCAATAAAGTTCTTACTTCATCCCATAATTTACCCACCATGCCGCGCTCTGTTTGGGCAACGGTAGCGAACACTTCTTCTGCTCTTTCTAATAGGCTGGCCCCTTGGTAATCATGGTTAACCTTGTTCCAGATTTTCTCCATAGCAGCACTGTCTTGGGTTTTAGCAACAGCAGTTAAAATTTGTGCTTTTCTCTCCTTGCCCAGCGCATCCAGGCCATAGTGGCCCAAGATTTCATGGCGCAGTGTGGTGCGAAGATCGGCTTCTGTTATATGGGCATCAGAGACTACAGTTAAGGTATTGCCATTGATATAGCCGAAGATACGCTCGCCGCTGCTGCGCTCTTTGGGAGTGGATTTTCTTACTCGAACTTCCAGATCGACATTGTTCTTTAACTCATCGGTAATATAGGCTTTAACAACCCGCTCTGCCCCCATCACGGTGAGAGGCTCGCCCTGACTGTTACCTTTTTTATCCTTGCGGTAAACTGGCTTGCCATCAGTGCTTATGTTTTTACCTCTGGCAGGGATGGTGATATTTTCTATACGATCAAATAGCTCATTAACCGATTCAGCTCCCGATAAGTTCTGGTAAGCGGTTTTAATATAGCCATCCAGCGCGGTATGTTTATCAAATACAACAATCTCTGTAGCAACGGATGTTCCCGCTCGCTCAAAGGTGGATCGTGGCATCTCTATTCTAGCGGCAAGGTGCAAGTTTTTAGCCTCTTTGGCAATAAAGGCATCTAGCCGCCGGGTGGCTAATCCACCTTTTGGCAGCAATGCGACAATGCGCCCTCCCTCCCGTAGATGCTGCGCAGCTTTAGCGAGATGTTCAATGGCCGTCTTGCCTCCTGTACCATAGGGAGGATTCATCACAATAGCATTGTACTTGTTAATAATGTGATGGGATTCAAAGCGGTCATTGATAATATCGGCGTCCCCTCTTGCCAGTGCTGCCCGTGAAGAGAGGTCATAACTTGGCTCTATCAGGGTGACATCGGTCTGTCCAGGGATAAATCTGGCAATTGCTCCGTGCCCGGCAGATGGTTCTAATACGCTATCTCCCGGCTGGATATCGGCAAATTCCACCATTTTAAAGCCTACGGGTTCAGGGGTGGCGTAGTAGTCTTCTCCCTCTCGTTGTCCGCGCCGTTTGTTATTTTTCTGCTGCGCGTAGTAGTAGGTTTTGGCTCTATCAAAATCAGAGATGGTGCTGGCAGCTGAAAGACTGCGGTCGTAAGCTTTGCCTCCTGTGCCATCCTCCTCACCAGTGCTAAAGAGATCGGCGTTCTGGTAGGCATCAATAAAAGAGTGACGCAGTCCTCTTGCATCGCTGCCTAAAGCCAGATTTTCCGCTGTGGAGGATCGCTCTGCTATCTTGTGGGCAAAGGTGCTCGATTCCCAACCGCTGCCAGTAGTGAGATAGCGAAATAGTGCGTTAGATTGCTGCCCGGTGCGGTAGATGCGCCCCTCTATCTGCATTGCCGCGACAGGTTTAGAGGGCATGCCTAAATTGATTAATACCCGCTGATGCTTGCCCGTGGTATCGTGCAGGCTAATTCCCTCTCTGCCTGCATCAGATTGCAGCAGGATCAGGTTATGCTCGCTGTTGTCATCATTAAATAGCTCCGCATTCTTGCGCCGCTGCCGCTTGCTGATAGTGCCATTAAAGAGCAGTGCTTTATCACCAAAGGCTTGAGTAAAGGTCTCAATGGGAGATTGCAGATTCTTAAAATCCATCCTCAGTAGGTCTGGCCGGGTGGCATAGGCTTCTCTTGCTAGCACAATCACATCGCTGTCAGCACCAGAGAGCGCATCTTTGAAGGGGTGAAATCCTCCCCCTTTATTGAAATCATGAAAGATAACTACCTTACGGCCCTCTTTCAGGTATTGCCTTGCCATATCAACAGCATGCTTTGCCTTGAGAGACTCCAGCAGGAACATTCTATTGTGGTACTCAAACTTAGCCATTACCGCATCCAGTACAGGCCGATACTTGCCATCCGCTGCATCAGCTAGCCACTGCAAGCCTTCATCTAATTTGGTGCCAATAGCATCATCCACCATCACAAACTTACGGTCATAATCAAAAGAAGTCTCGAGCAGCCTGCCTGCTATTGCTCCCTCTTTTTTCATGCGTTCATTAAAGTTCTGCTCCATCAGATCGGTGTTAACATCGGCGTCTGGCTTAGTGAGTCTGTTATAACGCATCCGGTAGCCAAAGTTATTCATGTAAAACTTTTCTCTGGTATCACCCTCGTTATAGGAATATGCTCGCTCTTCAACCTCTCCTGGTGGCACAAAATGGAACAGATAGCCTTCCGCATAATCCAGGTTCCCGGTGTAGGCAAACGGGGTAGCGGACAACATCAGAGTTTTGGGTAACCCTTTTTGCTCTGTCCAGCGCGCAGACCATGGGTCTTTATGCTTTGCTCTTATCTTCTTTAGTTCAGAATAGGCGGCATTCTTTGCCTTCTCATTGTCTTCAGCTTTTGCTGTATCGAGAGCGGCATAAACGTCAGGATAACGGCGGTTTAAGTAGTGATTTAATCCTGCATGGTGCCCGGTAATGGCGCGTAGTGTCTCAAGGGCGTTAGTTCTATTTGACTGGGCATTACTCATCAGATAGTGGGATTCATCCGCTACAACCAGATCCCAATCACGATTTACCAGGGAGTTATTCACGCCAAAGTTGGCGTAGGTGGTGACAACGATACCTTTATCGCCGTTCTCTTGAGTAGACTCCAGCTGGTGAACATCCAGATCAAAGCTCTCTTTTGCTGCTTTCATCCAGTCGCTGGCGATTTTATCATTTGGCACTACGATAATGGTGTTATCTTTGCCCTCCATGGCAAAACGGGCGACTACACCAAGACCGCTGTAGGTTTTACCTGTCCCGGTGCCATTGGTGAGTAACATGCCATTACCCACCTTAAAGCGGGCCTCTATCTTCTGTACATCACCGTGCTGTTCAGGGTAGAGTTGAGGCAGGGTATCAGTGATGTTTTTACTATCAGCAAGGGTTACTGTTCGTACTGTTTGAGCAGGTTTGCCACTGCTGCGCTCTCCTCGCCCGTTAGTCTGCTGTCCTGTTGCGCTATCTTCGCTGCTTCTTGCGCTGACAGGATCTCGGGTAGTGCTGCTCTTAGCTCTGGCTGGTTGTTTTGCGCTATGAACTTGCTGATCGCTTCGTTTTCCGCTATCAGTGGGGCCAGCCTTTGCGATACTGTGATTATCCCCTCTGGTGCCCCGGCTTTCTCCCATTGGTTGGCTTGCGCTTCCAGTGCTTTGTCCAGGCTCTCTTGATCCAGACTGAACAGTTTGCTGAATTCTGCTGTTTTCAGTTTCTGACTTGCTGCTATCTTGTTCCAGACGAACGCGGGTAGTTGGTACATCTTGACTCTCCTGTAGGTTTTGACTCACTTCACGATCAAGCTCTGCCACCATAGCATCAAGCCCTGTGGCGGGTCTTGGGTCGAAGGGTAGATCCCGTTTTTCCTGCTGTGATAGCTTTTGTAACTCCGCTCTGACCTGCTCGGCACTCTCCATGCCAGAGACATCCATTCCGGAATCTTCCAGTAGATCCCTAGCCCCGTTATACCATGCCCGTAGATATTTTCTGATCTTGTCTGGTGTGGTGTCTAAATCCTTAGCAATAGCAGCGACAAAGTCAGCGAACTTTCTGGCCCCTGCTTCAATGTGGAAAGCGGCAAGCTCAACACCGATTGCCAATACTTCAGGGTCAATCCCCACATTAAGCTGCCCGTGTAGTTTTGCCTTTAGCCGTTTGCGTAACTCAGCGGCCCTATCTGTAGTAACAAGCTTGTTATTACTGCCATAGGTGGCATTGCTTGCAGGGGACTGCTTGCTGGCAGAGCGTAAGTGCTCCACCCGCTTTTCATTAACAAAGATGCCTTGCTTGGTTTTAAAGGCCCCTGGATCATGCTGTTTTGCCTGCTCTACAGTCACATTCTGTAAGTAGTAGCCTGGCTTTTCCTTGCCTTTATTGGTGGTGTAGCTCGCCAGTTTGGCCTTTTTTATCTGCTCAACTACAGAATCGGCTTTGCCATCAACAGCAGGAGCAACCTTTTGCTCCATCGCTGGCTTGGCCTGTGCGGGTTTGGCTGTTTTCTTTGGCTCTACTGCTTTCTCTTGCTTAACGGGCTGTAATGCCCAGCCACCCTCAACCTGAACAGGTTCGTGCCCCTTGACTCCTTTATGTTTGATACTGCGCAATGCTTGCGCTTGATTGGCAAATGGCTTGCCATCAGATTTAACAATCAGGTTATCAGCAGCTGGCCTCTGCTCTTTGGCTTGCCCCGGTTTTGCTGCCTGATAAGGCGTTGCTATTAGCTCGCTTTCACCTTGGTTAATAGCAGATTGTGCTTCAGCAAATACTGTATGGTAATACTCTTGTGCTGCCTGGTTAACCTGACTGGCAGGAATAGATGTTGCTTTAGTGACTGCTGTTTTCTGCTCGCTGAATGCTTTTTCCGCTCGCTCAGCAGAGAGAGTTGATCCAGAGTTGCGATGTGAATTACGGGCTGCGCCGTATTGATAGAGTTTTTTATGGGCATCATCGGGGAAGGTGGCGTTAACCTCCCCTTTAGAAGTCACAATGCGCCTGCTGGAAACAGGAGCCGCTTCAGTTACAGTTTCCTCAATGGCAGGTGCTGCTGTTTTGCTAATCGGCTCTTCGTTAGCCTGTGCTGTGCTTGGCCTGTTTTCAGTCTCGGCCATCATCCGCGAATAGGCGTCATAGTCAGCAAAGTCTGGCTCGGCAGCTTCTTGATATTGAGTAGCTTGATTATATTGCTGCTCAAATATCTCCTGCGGTGCAACCGTTTCTTGTGACGTCATCGCGGCCATTGCCTGTGCTCTAGCGTTAAGGGCTTCCTCAACCTTATCCTTGGGGAGATAGTACTCCCTGCCATCTTCAGCACGAACAACTGCCATACCATCTTGATAGTTGGTGATAGTACCCGTGATGGTGAAGTCTTCTGACAAGGGTTGATTAACGGCAGTGCCCACTTCTCCTAACCAGGCTTCTTCAATCTGTGCAGCATTGAGCGCAGCCGTTAAGGGTTGGTCTGGTGGTGTTTGTGGTGCATAAGCCTCCTCTGTCTGTTCAAGCATATCAGGGGAGAGGGAAGGATCGGGGGAGTTAGGGGAGTCGGGCTGTGGGGAAGAGCCTCCTGCTTCGCTTGCATCAGGGTGATCAATGCCCTTGATGCCCTTACGTGCAGCATTAATCCGGCTTAAGGATGATCCCATTGCCGTACCACCAACCGCCATACCGCCACCGTAAAGGGCTTCGGCGAATACATCGCCTTTATCTACTTCTCCCCGTGCGGCTAGCTGGCTGACTAATTCTCCTGCTGGCTCTCCAGCTAACTCAACGCCGAAAGCTCCACCGTATGCTCTGGCAGATTGCCCTTTAGTGGGGGCAAAATCTTTCATTAGCTCCTTGCCGCGTTCTGATGAGAGAGCGAATTGCTGTAGACGATGGTCAAACTGCTTTAACCCCTGACCTGCTTCTACATATTTGCCCTCTTTAGCCAGCTCAGCGAGTGCCTTCTTTTTAGCTCCCTGTGCAGGTGCTCTGGCTATACTCCCGGCAGTCTTCATCATTATGGTATCAACTGCGGCCAGGGTAACCCCTTTGATTGCTGCCTGTTTTTTCGCTCCTTCCATAAAGCCTTGATCGCTCACCAGTGCGTAAACATTCTCTGCTGTTACGGGGATGTTTTTATCGGTAAGCTCTTTAATGACCGCTTCTTTAACTTCATTGCCAAACTCTAATGAAGCTGTGCCCGCCGCACTGCCTAGATATCCACCAATCACCGCGCCAGCAGCAGAGCCTGCGCCGGGGATAACCGATCCTGCAAGCGCCCCGGTTGCCGCGCCACCCACACCGCCAACCAGCGGAGCTAACATGTTCACCCCTTGCTCCACGATATCTACCGCTAAATCTTTAGGATTGGAAAAGGCTGTCTTAGCGGCTTCCCATGCTGCATCAGTGGTTTGCCATAATCCGCGCGCCCGGCCAACGTCGCCAATTGCTTCACTGGTTTCTTGCTGGCCCCTGGTTTTGCCCCGCTGCTGCTCTGCCTGAATATTCTCCATAAGCAGATCTGCTAGAGCTTCCGGATCACCACTCAACGTTGCTTTCGATACCGCCAGGCTGTTTTTAACGTTATCAATACCGTGACCAGCCGCCCCCCAAGCGCGAGAGAAAAACCCTTTTTCTTCTTCTGCCTGGTTGAGCTGCTCCTGCTCTGTCAGTTCTGTTTGCGTCTCCTGCTGCTGTGATGCCTGGGTGTAGTAGCTCTGCAACTCTTGATCTAAGTTACCCGCTTTTGCCAGCACATCTTGTGTATAGGCTTTAGTCTTCGGCCCCCACTGTTTCCTATCATCGCCAGCAAAGTGTGCCGCCACCGCCTCGATATCAGAGTAACCGCCATCCATCCGCTGCCGCATCTGCATAGCTGCTGCATTAATTGCTTGCGCCGGGTCAAAGGGATTAATTTGCAGTGCTCTAGCGGTGTCCGGAATGTACTGCATAATGCCCATGGCCCGCCCATATTGGGTAGGCTGGCCGATAGCGGAAGCATTAAAGTTAGATTCCTGCTGCGCGATGGCGGTGAGCAGGGACAGGGGAACGTTGTGTCGCTGCGCGGCTTCAGCAAAGAGGGGCAACAGCTCACTTTTGCTAATGTTAGAGCCATAGACCTTCTGTTGTGGCCGCGATTGCATCCCTGGCTGCGGGATATTCTCTAGTTGTGGTGCTTTAACGGTAGGGTTGAAAAAGTCGGTCATGTGGGGTTCCTTAGTAACAG
>JARJDR010017586.1:0-10801 GCA_030264135.1 Myllaena sp. GC000078 | reverse complement strand
GTACAATCAGAATTTTGTGAAAATAACTCTAGAAACACATACGCGGAATGCAGTTGTCATTGGCTGCATGATCAATCGCTTTGTTATGAATTCAGTATGCATCCTGCTCACGCTCTTCATCAACACCAACACAAGGATGACGAATGTAATTAGATTCCAACTGCAAGTTGTCGATCGCACTGCAGTACATTTCTCCAAAGAGGAATATTTCTGTATTTCGCAAATAAATTATAAATTACTGCCAACAACTTAATGCTCCAATCTCTCTTATAAATCAAATAATAGATAAGATTAATAAAATCTGATATACGATGGCAGAAGAAACGTACTATACTTATATGAACAATGTAAGTAGGTCGATCAAGTTGAGATTCAACGCGGGAACTAAGACAATATCGACGTCGGTGACGAGATTCAACTTCGAACGAATATCGACAAGAAGCCCCAATGACGACATGCGCTAGTACGTACGACGGGCGGCGACATTAACGCTTCGCTTGTGATTTATACATTAGAACAGAACGCCGTCGACATCGTCTATATCTCCTGTCTGCGATCTTAACATCAAATAATCTAGCAAGTCAGACGGCGGCTGCAGTAATACATACATCACCAAAGCGCCGAGACACAGTTAGAACAATATTTCAATCCAAGATCAGATGCGAAATACAATCATATTCATATTTATGACTTTATAAACTAACTGTAAGTACAGTGTTTGAAAAAAACAAACCTCGTTAATATTTCAACACGTGAGCGTCCCAAAAGTTTAGCTCACATTTGGTCATCCACATTGCGTTGACACGGCACCTTTTTGCGCGCAAAAATAACAAGTACCTACCCCGAAGCACAAGCAAAAGGAAATTTCGAGAAAAAACAAACGCGACAATGTGTGGCGTTGGCGAGGTGAGAGGGTGGTGCTACTGAATGTGGGCGCGCGAACAGCTGTAACTTAATTTCGTTGGCAATTTCCATCAAAAATAAATTTCCACAGCGCTCGCGAGGAATGGAGTGGCGCGTGCTTAACCAGCGCGCACCGCATATCGGTTAATAATGACAGCGTGGGCTCGAGGGAAAAGAAAAAAAACCAGGGGTGAAGGGCAGGCCAAAGAAAACACATCGACGGTGGAGGCTCGTCAAAAAATAGAGTCGAGATGATTTATGCGGCGCGCCGGACAATGAATACCAAAAGTTTGGCGCATCCTTCCACCGAGTGCTAAATAGTACGCAGTCGAAAGGATCCAGGGAAAAACTTCGCACCACTTTCAGAGCACAAAAAAGGAACCAAATGTGCGAATAATGAGTGGCAGTAATTCGCATTTCTTGGCTCTGCCCTGGACTCCCCTGATTGTGAGTTCACGTCACATCATTACGCGAGAGGCGCCTAAGCCTTAAGCCTATGAACGATCCTATTAAATTCCCAGCAAGTGGAGATAAAAAAAGGTAAATGGTAGAACGCTCGGCGCCGGCGTCTAGACCCCGAAGTCGTCAAAATATTCCAATAACTTTCATGGAATTTTGACAGATGACATAATTCGAGGCAATAGCGAAAATCAAGCAAAATTTTGGTAAATTCACTTCCTAGAAACGAGATATTTAAGGTCAAAGGTGGCGGGTGAAATTGAATCAAGTCCAAAAAATTAGCCAGCATCAAAAATGAATTTGCAAAAGCACGTAGACGTCCTATATAGGTATATAATGTGATCAGCGTGCAATTAATTTCTTAAGCAAATTGAATGCAAATGCCAAGCAGCATGAGAGATTGTGCCTATGTGGGAGGCGATGGCACGCAGGCAGCGATGGCGTCTTGCTTGTCGGGTCGTGGGAGTCGTGGACGGAGGGGAAAGAGTACAACGCGAACGTGTGCGGCGGCGGCGGCGGCGGCGAAGGCAAGGTCGTTCCTTGCGAAAACACACCGTGTGGAAAGCAAAGAAGAACGCAGCCAGCAACCGACCGGGGCATATTCTCGGCCCAATGTTGGTAAACTCGAATATATTCCACATTAACAACGCACGGCCGACATTGAATTGCTGCCGCGTAGGCAGGCATTATATATTTACGCAATACAAGCGCGTCGCGCAGAGAGCGCAAAAACAAGTCTGGATGAGCAGCAAATAAATAGAATATCAGATGATCCATTGTCGGGACGCACACAGCTCCTGGATTGTGCTTAACATAATAGGCCGGCAGCGCAACCGAAAGTTTATCCTCGGAATGCGTACGTCAATTAAATTACCTGGGTGGGTGTATATGTGTGTGCCACCTCTCGATTTGATGAATAAATAAATATGGCGGGGACTCACCTGAAACAGACAAAAATTTCACGCGAATTAGCACACGACAA
Organism: Myllaena sp. GC000078; assembly: GCA_030264135.1. NCBI lineage: Eukaryota > Metazoa > Arthropoda > Insecta > Coleoptera > Staphylinidae > Myllaena > Myllaena sp. GC000078. Next base: position 8,457 of record JARJDR010017586.1, on the reverse strand, counting down.
ATATAGACGCATCATAAAGCGGATAATTCATATTCTGCACCTCTCGATTATAATTACTAATTATATTTAATATTTGTTTTTATATAAGAAGAATAAACAACTTTCAATACCGACAGTGACCGAGGATGTGAAAAAAGGGGAAAGGTGAGCGAGAGATGATGCGGCAATCAATTAATACATGGCTATAAAATTGCTGCACTTATTGCGCTTTCTACGCGGTCCGTTGATGGCAGACATATGCATCGAAATAAACAAATAGGTCTTATCGAAACCGTAATACAACGCTCCTCGCATGTGTTGCATTCCAACTGACAACGCGGATTTATGTCGGTATTATTCGTACTATGTATTAATTTAATTACTGCCAGACCGCGGGAGGTTGCGCAACCATCGTTAGTTGCGTTTCGAAGAGAAAATTCGTTGAAAATCCGCGTCACATCTCTCAACACCCAACAGCGTCTTCTATCTATATTCTGAACGTACACCGAACACTAATTAATATCGAATAAAGGTCTTCGTTCAGTGATGTAACGCACTGCTTATGACTTGCCGACAACGCAATTGATTTGAAAATTGTGGCAAAATCGTTAAATCTCATTCACAATTGAATGGTAGAATTATTTATTGTTTCAAATTACTATGCACATAACGGAGCAAATTGAAATTTGCGACATCACTTGGTAACTACTACGTGTCTGAATGCTTAATGCACAATTAGTGCTACAGCTGTAATGCGATTAGCAATTGCCCTCTCGCAGCTGCCCATAGATGGACGCATACGGCACGCATGCAGGCTGGAGGCCGCGCTTGTGACCTGCCGGCGAGCAACAAACCACGCGAAATGGAGCGCGCGAACGTTTGTTCGTTCGTATTTGTAGTCGGTAATGAAACGTGGAAAACACTTCATGCCAATTGACTATTGTTTGCCGGACATACGTGTAATGAGAATCGGATGCAAATTTGCCCCGCATGCGATGACAGCAGGCGGCAGACGTCGAAGTCGATGAATCTTTCCATCTTGAAATTAATCTCAAATCCACTCACGGCAAAATTAATGAAATCAAAAGAAAACATGAAATCAAAACCATGACTACGGTATTCCAATTATTTGGTCCTTCGCGCAATAATACCAAATGATAATTTCATGCGTGTGTGTGCATGACTTTTTCGTTGTGCGTTCTATTATATTTTCTATGATTGTACCTATTATATGATTATATGTATCGTGATTTCACTATTCGCGCCCGCTCGGCCCAAGTTTTCGCTTCTTTACTTCTTTTGTCACGCATATAATGGGTGGACGTGGTCCATTGTGTTCCAAAAACACAAAATGCGTAAAATAATGGCCATTGTTTGTTTGCCCGTCACGCCATTGGTGTGCCTGCTCTTTTCCGTGTTTTGATTTAGTTTCTATCGAAATATGAACAGATTTACTTTCCGCCGTCAATAGATGTGTGCGAGGAAAATCAACGTCTGCTTATTCAACAAGTCAAATAAATAAAGGAAGCAAGCATCACGAATTGCCACACGTCTAAAGCAATCCGTGTATATCTACATTTCGCAAAGATCAAGCGAGATCATACGATAGAGAAAGGGTCGAGACATTATTGTATGGCAGCGAATGCTCACAGCGCATGGTGAATGTTGCTCCGAGTGCTCTCGCGAAAACGTTGCACGTTCGCGGAGCGCGCGCGCGTTTAGGTCGGTCGCGTTTGCGGCAAAAAGTGAAAGCAGGAAATCGACAATATATCCTATTCTATCCATATATCTATCTGGCTATCGCGCGCATATTGAAAACGTTGCCGTGTGAATGAAAATCATTCACTCTTTTCACTCGTCTTCTAAACAAAAATTGAATTTAGTACTCGACACTTTGCGCATCGTCCCAGCAGTTTCACAGTTTTGATCAATTCATGGAAATACCAACAAGATCATATCTGCTGCGATTTAATGTGAATTAAACAACATCCTGATTCGGATTCGCTCAAATTACCTACATGCGCGCAAGCATAGCACCAAGAGTCGGATCGCTAGACAAAAACGCCGCACAGACGTCCTTGTACTTTTACAATAAGTACTTTTACCTACATACATATAATATTAGGCCACCATGAGCGATATTACACTCTCCGCGCGGCTATTATGTTACATTATCCCATACGAAAGAACAGTACAGTACAATGGACTAGATGCATTCCCCAATGAGACGATTAAATTTTCTACTGGCATTATTAGGTTTTCTACAAAAATCACCTCATCAAAAGTAAATTTCGTTATTAATAAATTCCAACCTTATTTAATGTTACGTCGGTATTTACATCTGGAGATTTCTTGCTATGGCTATCGATTCGTATTGAAATACCAAAGGTGCAGTTGCAGTTCATCATCATCCGTTTAGGAAGTGCATTCCAAAGCACAATCGTTACATGAATTACAACTCCTCACTTCTGACGTCTGTTGATGATGATCATGATGATGATGCACGTATGGGAGCATGAATCATATATGTGCATTTTCCAACATGTATGCATAATAAACATGCCTATTATTAGATTTAATGTGTATTGCATTCCGCTATAAATAGACAAAAGGAGTTTTTGCACCTTTCAGGCCACAAAAGGTAATTCACACCGAAGTTCGACTCCGTTCGTCTCGCAACGTAAATAACAATCAAAAACAAATTATCGCTTTAGCATTTATGATGGATAAATACTGAAATCAATTACATAACTTGTTTACGAACAATTGGATGTAAAAAAATACATATTTCGCCAATTCTGATTATGGAATTCACACAAACATCATTATCAATGCTTATATCCGTCGCATCACATAAAAATCGCGAACACAAATCAGTGAAAATAAGCATGGATGTAAAAAAGTAATTAAACATTATGTAACGTAACATAAAAATAGCATATAACAAGTGATGACGATTATGCGCAAATGTGAATTACTGGCAGAAGTAAATGCGCGTGTGTAAATCAAAAGTACCCCTGCAAAAGTGTTATTGACGTCCGCGCAATAAAGAGCGAGAGAGAGGTTTGGTTTAGTCGTAAAACTAAGACTAATTTTAATTGTACATATGCGCCTATGTGCTATTATATCGGCATGCATGGCGGGCATGTCGGTATGCAAACTCTAAACATAAAATTGGAGAAACATTAAATTCCGCTATGTCGCCACAGCTTTCCGCGGCACTACTATTGATCGGCTATTGATAGGCGGCTGCATAACAGTGGAAGAGAAATAAGGTGCAAAATATAAGAAATGAGATGATTGCCTTGAAGTAGTCATCAAATTAGCGCAATGACTCATCATCATCAGTGTATGAATTTATTTGTCACCCGTTTGTTGACTGACTGGCCGCTCCTATACATTCTCATGTGTAGTAGGTATGTACGTGTATGTCAATTGCAAAAGCACTCGCGCGAAATATTCAACATTTAGCAATCACGGATGACGATGGAGATGGATTTGCTGATGGCCGAATGAATGGCATGTGCATGTGTGTGCGTTCGAGCGCTCTCGTGAGTGTTTGGCCGTCGCGCCGCGTCCGATCGGAATGGAATGAAAAGTCCGAAAACGTGATATGGATGCGATATCAGTCGCGCCGCGTGTCGAAGACACGAATGCGCGCCGCGCTCGCCACTCGACTTTGCGGTTTCATCATTGGCATTTATTCGATGGCTAGACACCATGAAATGCCTATACAATATGTTCTGCATTCATAAACCAAAACCAACCACGAAATACATTTCAACTCGGTATTTAATCAGCAAAACTTACTAATCGTATTTCAGTAATTACTAAAATATCCCATTAATGTAAATATCTGAAAACATATTGTATAAATTATTCAACTAATCGTAATCATGTTTAAACATTAAGGCACACTCCAGAAAGACAATTACATTACATCCAGCGACAAGAGACTTGATTTGAATATGTATTCCGAAATTCCCCGGCACACATACAAGGCTGATTGTTTCGACGATTTGCCGCCAAATGTATTGCCAACCGACGACAAACGTTATTATTGATGGCGTTAGATTGAAGGAGAGTGCCGAGCGTTGAGTATCGTATTGTCGGACCGGTCGCGCGCGCTTTTGTTCGATTCGCGATTGAAATAACATTTGCACGAGAGTGCGCCGCACGCGCTAACGCTTGCGAATGTCTGGGACGTAAATCAACTCCCCAACGCGTCTGCTAAACTCATCATTTTTGTTATGGATTGTAATTGGAAGCGATAAACGATAACAGATTAATTACTAGACACTGGCTAAATAAGCTTTGATGAAAGAAATTGTCACAGAAGTACATAAACAATCAAATAGAATAAACTTTTCGAGATAACCGATATTATCAGCTAAAACCGTTCCAAAAAGAATTAAAATTATAGTTTGGGATTGAATCTATAAACAATACAGCGATTTATACTGAATCATGGCTGTTTTTACAGCAAATTACAAACGGTAATTGCATGTAATTGCAAAGCAATCAACTCGCGTACAATCAATTGCCAATTTTTTACGCAATTTACTGGAAATCAATCAACGATCATTATTTATTTGCAAATCGAAAACGAACTGAGACTACCGAGAAACTACAATACTCTATACGGGATATGTGATTTTGTGTTAGCAAATAATGACCGATTGGGAGAGGGATATTTTTCCGCGAAACAGAAAGTCCTCAATAATAACAACCTTGCATTCATCATCATCAGCTGGGCTGGATAAAATCCGTTCGTTCGCTCGCGTTGTCGCCGATGCTTAATCATACGATAGGTCTCATAGAATACAAACAAGGCAACGTAGTTGGCGAATGCAATTTTTTGTTTGCGATTTGCCACTTCATCATTGCTACTCGTATGAGCGATGTTTATTATTACACGAGTTATTATATTGTTTCCAAGAAGCGCGCCAACTATTAATATCTCGTTTGGATTGTCCGTTGTGGTCCGTAGTCTAATCGCGCACTTCAAAGTCGATATAAACCATACCTGCATTGTTGCTAGGCATTGAGAAGTGCAAAAAAGGAAGCTATGTACTATCAACTATCTCATTTCGTAAAATTTGTCATAAAGAATGTAGTTTATAATAAATCCATTCGATGTCAAGGATAAAATTAACAACAGTCTAGAATGCAACAAAAATACGTTATTAATTATAATCTAGTTAGTAATCATTATGATTTGCAGTGCCTGGTTTCTTCGAATGAAACTGCTAGTGTGGATTTAGATTGAAGCCGAACAAAGTTCGAGGATTTCGCATTCAAAAATGAATGCGACTATGTGAGTTATAAGTGCATGAAAATGTTCAAGCGCGGCGTAAAAGGAACAGGAAATCGCAGATCAAAATACGCTTCCGTTTCACTTCCTACACACGCGACACAGGATGGTCGACGAGGCGACAGCGGCGCGTGCGTTACGCATTCGTCATCAACTATTTTAAATGCCATATTATTACATAAATGTCACTGGCTACATACATTAGAACTTCTACATAATTGATAAATATATGGCAAAAACTTATAATTCAGCGCAATTTTTTGCACATAAAACAAACATGTTCATAAAATATATGGACTGCGATTATTAAACGCAAATTGAAACACTTGTAATAAACATGTTACGGAGCAGATGTTAGAACATTGTAGATTCAATTAATCTTTTTGTCAGTACGTCTACGTAACAATGCGGTGAGGAACCGCAATTACGATTTCGATTCGGATCCGTTCTTTTCCACCGTTTCAAGATCATTCTCGAAAGACATTTACTGAATTAATTGCTGCATTGTGTACAAGTATTTATTATCCCATTATGGTAATAAGCAAATAAAACCATTTATCAATTCCATACGTTATTGGGTGATAAAAGGGAAGGTCATCGATGGTATTGAAAATTGAGTAGTGCTGGAAATATATGCAACATGTTGCAGACCACTTACCTCGTAGCACCTCCAAGCTGTCCCCCATCTGGAATTTGATGGTGACGCCCGGATTGACGTGGAAGAGGACGACGTATTCGTTGGCGGCATTACCTGCCGACGGCTGCTGATGTTGGCTGGGCCCGGCGGAGGCGGTGGCAGCCGCGACTGCAGCGGCAGTGGTGCAGCCGACGCCGCCGCAACCAAATTGCTGCGGCGCCTGCGGCTCAAAACCGGGCCCGAAGTAGAAGCGCGCCGGGCCGCCCAGATCGCTGACATCACTGCTGCCCGTCACCGCCACCGGCTGCGGGAATGTGCAATGGTGATGGTGCGAGGAGTGATGGTGGAAGTGATGGTGGCGGGGTTTGCGCGGCCCATTATTGTTCCCGTGATGCGAATGCGCTTGGTGATAGGAATGGGGATGATAATGGGGGTGCGTGGGATGTTGGGCGGTGGCCGATGGCGGCGGCGGCGCCGGTGGCTGACTCTCGCCGTTGTTCTGCGGCGACGTCTTCGGTTCAGCCATCACCGGCGGATCGTCTTTGACCTTCACCATTCGTATTGGAGAAAGGGGTTGCGAGCGAAATTTTCCTAGTTGATTCTGTAATGCAAACATAATAAAACCGAAGTTTAGCATCTCATTGATAATGTTTAACAGAGTGTAAAGCACAAAATAAACCAAAGTAATCACGCAAAACAGTTACTTATCGCAATTTAAGCATGGCAGCGGATTAAATTCCACATTCTGCATTGCCACAGGGCCCCCAACTACTAATACGGCCTACATTTAAACATGTTACAGCACGTTTTACGGGCATACGTACTCGCGTACGTATCGTAATAACGCGTTTTCAATTTCGGTGCGATTAAAACATCCGCAGAGGCGCGCTGTGGACCCTGTGATTATGAGACATAAAAATAACTTTTTATGAAAGGAACACCATCGTTCATTTCACCTACAAGGTGTCCCTCCCGAAACATATCAATACGGATGCATTGAAGCCGAATTTTGTGCTTAGGTTTCAGAAAACACTCGTTGGCGAATCAAGATAAATAGTGTGTGTGTGCGCGCGCCACCCGGATCGTGGTATTCGGACACTGCGCTGCCGGGAGTGATATGATGGAAGTATTAAATAAAGCGACCGCACGGCCGACGACGACGACGACGTCGACAACGACGTCGCGTCGCGTCGCCCGGCGTCGCCATCGCAACGAGACGCACGCATGTAATTGCATCGACGGCTGCCATCATCGAACATTGTGTGTTGATTATACACGCACACTCGTCTCCTCACAGCTTGCGAAGCAAGCCGCAAGCCACGTAAATCGTACATCGTATATGTACTTATACCGAAAAACAAAGGGGATATAACAATAAATAAGCTCGTAAAAATCAAGCAAATATGAATTACCACCGCAAGTACAAACGTATAACAAGCCAACCGATTCTCATTATACACATACACGTATACAACAAAATGCATGCCGCCCCATCGATTGATGCTTAAATCAATATAAATTGCTTGATATGACCGTACCCCGTTTGGGCAAGAGCGTAATAATTTATAAACGCCAATAATCCAATATAGGAATTTTCTGGAACTGGACCGACCGACGACGTACGGGTACTGAGTACATTTATTTATAGACAACGCAGCAAAGATCAAATAACAGCCACCACCACCCCCCCAAATACTCAACACGGACGTCCTTATTTTCCCATTATCCCTGTTGCTCCTGTTTGCACTACCCTGCGCCCACACGCGTAGTAGACATGGGCGGCCGCCCCCGCAGACGGCGCGTGGGCGGTTGCAACGGTTCATTCAGAAACACAGCGCACAGCGTGCGCCGAAACCGAACGAACGGCGCATGACAACGCTATTACAACCCTTGACATTTTCGTTCATACCGCCTCCACCCCGAGCCGGTGTTGTATCGACTTTACGTCGTTTCCATTCCAAGCGCCAAATCGTTTTATCGGCAATATGTACCGGCAAAACTAACTATAAGTAGATAGTGATGATTGGAATGCTCAAATGATAACACGACCTGGCGCGTCAGAACTCATGTTTATGAAAACAATGTCGTCGTCGGTTGGGCAGCGAAGAAACGGCCAAACAACAACCGACGCGATTCGCACATAAATATTGGATGTTTACTAATAATGCAAAACTTTGGAACCGGCGCAATAAAAAAAAACACACCACTCTTCGAAGTAAATTAGCTTAATAATATGCCAAACAACGGATCTGACCGCAAATTCGCCTTAATCTACATATAGGTATGTATTGTTTGCGAAATGGCTGGATAATATAATAAAAGAGTTAAAAGCGCATGACGTGCGGCGGAATGAACAAAATCGCAAAGTCGCGATATGCAAGAAAATTGGCCAGAATAATAATAACGTTCAGTCTCGAAAACCAATTCTGGAATTTCGCGAATGCACCCCACCAATGACTGCATCCAAATCACAAAAACAAGTGAAATCCCAAAATAATAACCATGATGAAAATTTACAAGACTAAAA
>JARJDR010017585.1:0-26682 GCA_030264135.1 Myllaena sp. GC000078 | reverse complement strand
ATATCCGGTTATAGTCGTGTGGCGGCTGCCGCGCCGCACTATGGTGTTAAGGGATGTTCAGATGTTACACTGCCGTTGATATGCGAACAGTTTATTTTTATGTTGCCCCGTTGAGAGTATCGCAATATGTATAATGCGTATGTTCGCAGAAAAAAAAACAGTCTGCGCCAAACCTCAAACGCTTTGCTTTTTTTAGGTCTATATCATATTCATGACTATATGTTGCTTGAAAGTTTCGAATCATATCAGGGAATACTATGTGCCCATTCTTCGTTTTTGAGATTAGATTTGCTGTGATCGCATCTTTATGGCAGAAGTTGTGGGAGCAAAATTATTGCGATTCAATATTGCAGGAGGACAAGCGCACAATGGGTAATTTGCCATTAATAATCCGCAATTCATAATTCACAAGAGCGCCATGAAATCACGATCGCACAATCGTAATTGCAATTTCGCTTCTTGATGATGAAGAAGAAGAAGAAGCTGGCGCGCACTCGTACAACTTTGATGATGCATCTGCAAAATTCATATTCGCCGCAAGTGGCAACGCCGGCGACGGACGGAAGCCCCGGATGCTGCTAGCCGTCCCATCCGAATTTCATTCTCGCTGAAGAGGCGAACGATCCATTTCTTATTCTTCGCGCTACCCCGCCCCACGCTCGCGCGTTTCTTTCATTTCGACTGGCGTAATAATCCGACTTGTCAAAGCAACGGTACGAGAATAAGAAAATTACATTCTTTGAAAATTTAGTCTGTATAGGTACAGTTGCCAACTGGTATAAACCTACATTGCAAATTAAAGCAGATCAAATCTGCCAGCGGACGGACGAGTGGTGCGAGAGGAAAGGAAGTAGAAATAAAGCCGAAAACGTAATTAAAATCTTTATTATTAATCTCAAATTTGTACAACATTGAAATTATACGACTTTGGTGAGTCAGGAATTTAATCAATAAGCTCACGGGTGTAGGCGGATGCCTAAATATTAATTATTCCGATTTTATGCCATCGATTCTTGGCAATTTGTTTTAAATCTAATCGCCTTCTGGAATATGGGAACACGATGAGTTCATGAACTCGAGCGCTGGGTGGGTTCATCTCCGAAGGGCATCTGCATCTATTTATCGTTTCGGCCAGCCGGTAGTGGTAGTGGAAAGGAGGGTAGTAATAGGCGTAGCCCGTTCGAATTGAAACAATCGTTCGTCCCAATTGCAATCGGGACCGGGACCGCGAACCAAGCCTTCGGAATCTCGGGTTGCCCTGGCATGTGTACACGGCCGCCGCCGATTGCATAACTCGGCCGCCCACATAGGCTCCCGTTCTCTGTTTCCTCGGGAATTTCTTGCTTTCCATACACATTCCAGCAAAACATTTAGGATCAGTTGACTAAAAATAAGTGAAATGAAACACAACATTTTCACCTTCCAAGGATTCAAAATACAATTATTTATTACAATGGAATTTGTATATAGTCAGCAAGTGAAGACTAGGTATATGAAAATAGGAGGCTTCCTAATCTTTTTGAACCGTTGGTAGATGAAGTAAATTCAGGATGCGGATCGGGATCACGTTTACTAACCGTTCGAACTTCTAATACTGATCGCGACTAGCAGGGGCGGGTGGTTGGTTGGGTGAGCCGATCAAATAGCACACATTCCCGGCGCCCTCCCACACTCGACCGCATCGCCTCGGTTTGACCAGCCAGCGCTTTTCTATATTGAAACTTTAAACGTGCCCGGAATTTTCACAATTTCCGGCCACTGGCCCGCACGCAGAAATAACGGCGGTCGGGCAGCGCGCGTGGCTTCGATAAATACACACTATTTACGCTTGCAACAATTAACATCGTCCAAATACCGGTGTAGCCAAAAGTATGCGCTGTTATTGCGATCAAAATTTCTATTATTACGTGTCGACGAGATCAGCTATGGGTATAATGGTTGGGTTTGCGTTGGGCGATGATATAGTGGCCCGCTGCTGCTAGAAAACGCGTAATTATAACGTTGCGTTATCGCAAATGGCGTGTCGCGCGCGCATGTCGATCCATCAATTACGGTATGCATTTCGGCGGGTGCTGCAACCCCTCCGGGGGTGGGTTGCACGATGCACGTGTTGTGTGCGCCAACACAACTAATATCGCAATAGATTGATCTCTCTCTCCCGTTCTCCAATGCCCTGTAGGCGGCTGGCATGCGTTTCTATTAATGCGATGTGTACTTTTGATCAATGCCCAAATGCGCATGTACGTACAACTATTCCGCAACCACGGTTATGGGATACGGGATGGAGATGAAGATGCATGTATGTACATCTGTCACTGTAAATCATCTCCGACGCGTATCTCCACCGCGCACGGGCGCGTGTATGTCACTCAGTCATTGTCCCTCTGCTGGCGTCCCGGCTGTTGGCTGCGTTTCGCTAACCAAATAGCCAACGATGAACGATGAATGGGATATGTAATGGGTGGTTGAATCATAGGTTACGGATTTTTGCTGTTCGAATTGTTGTTAGCTATGGTTAGGATTTAAGGTGCGGATGGCCATGGTTGTAGGGGGTGCGTTGTATTTTGCGTCGCTGAAATTGGGGATGTAACGGGATCGATTCAGGCAATGGGGCGCATAAAAAATCGCGTGTTTTGTGTGAAAATTATGGCATGTGCCCCTGCCGCTGATGCACGATTCGCATCCGCATGCGGGAGACGAATAACAATGGGCTTATTAAATTTGCAACGTGTTCCGAACTCGCAGTACATGCCAAACAATAATACGCTTGTGTTGTATGCGGTAATGGGACGGAACCATTGATTTGTTGCTTTGATTTCCCTTTTTAATTGTTAAAACCAATTCTCGTGGGTGGAAAGTAGCGAAATTCTAATACACAATTAGGAAGATGAGTAGAAGGAGGGAAGCAGTGTAAATGAATATTAATGATATCACAGCGCGACAATGAGGGTGGATTGTGAGCGACGCGCTGCGACGATAAGGAGGTTGTACGGTATCATTTATTTATTCGCGACAACATACTTCGTCTCTCCTCCTTCCCTCCTTCCTGTCTTTCCCCATTTAGCGACATTGCCTCTTTAGGGATTGATACATTACGATTGTCTCTAATTCCGATGATTAAATTTCTGCGTAGATTCATTGCCGTTGAAATCCGATAATGAGGTTCATACAAACGAAGTATTTGTTTTTTTTGTGGCGCACTGTACAAAATTGAGATATTCAATTGCGCGGTCTTTTGTTGTTTGCTGGTAGCGTGCTTTTTGTATATCGCAGACTGCACATTGGCAGAGAGAGGGGACGAAGAGCGTGCTCCAATAAAGAAACGTCTACGCTCTGGCTACTGCTGTGTACCGAGTGCGCAAAAAACAACACTCGGAGAGGGGCAGCATTGTGGAAATAAAAAAAAATTACACACAATTGCAGGAAACATAAATTTCGTTTTGTCCGATACGATACGCATTTGCTGTGTGCTGGGTGGTGGGTGCTGGTGCGCGCACCTTTGCGCTCCAGCCATTGTTCTACGGTATTCTATGCGCGGCCTTCATTCCCCCCCAGCAACCCGCCTTCACATCGCGTTTTTATGGATCGTAATTGAAACAATAAAAAAATAATTGATGAAATTCCATCTAGTATGAATACCATAAACATTCATGGAGCCGTTGGCAAGTTAATTACGAGCGCAAAATCCTTATATTTGGATTATCGAATTTAAATTAAAATCGCAGACTTTAACAATATTCTCGAACGGATTTGAGAGGAAGAGACAGAGTGAAGAGCATACGTCGGATGTGGATGGCGCATCCATGTTTATTTTATTTGCGGACTAAGAGAGCGATGAAAAGGCACATGCTCCTCTCACCAAGTGAGCGAACGCACACATGCTCTGTGCGCAGCATCAACCACTCTCGAATAAATAAAAATACAATGTGACAGAATCGGTGCGGATGGGAGACTGTGTGTGTGTGTTGTCTGGTGCGCTTCGGGGACGACGACGACGACGCGCGACACACAACAGACGACGACATTTCAATAAATAAAGGACACACATGGCGCAATAAATTCAATAACTCACTTTGCGTCCGCGTGCGCGCCGCGTTCTCGTGTGCATGTGCAACGAAATGGAAAGGAAAACCGAACGAGGACCACCCGAGTAATTGTATTTTCTGCTTTAATTGCAAAAAACGTAAAAACAATCCTGCGTCGCAAAATTTAGGATTCTTGGGACAGGATACGTTTTAGATTTGTATAATCGGGAGTAATTATCATTAAGTATTAAGCGGAGTGTAAGTCGCAGTCGAAGATGGAGTCTCGGCGTGCTCTATCTGGATTTGCTCCACTTTCCAGCCGCGCGCCGCGCCGCGCTAATCCGAATGAAGACTGACAATTCCCGCGTACCCACCGCGGCGTTTAATTAGACAACTAACATGCACGCGCCAGCGTTATTCATGAAAGCGGCGTCTTCGTCTCTCCATCATCTATTTCTATTTCTACAACTATTACACATATAGACCAGTAACGCGTTTGTAGAGGATTGTCCCATATTCCCATCCTTGGGGATCTTAGGGCGCCTCGTTCCCATCAGGTCGGTAGCGCTGTGCCGCGTCGCGGCAAATGCATTAATATAAGTTGGTATGAACTTTCTCCGGTATTGTTTGAGTTGGGCGCCCCCAACTATGACAAACACCATCATCTTGGTGCTGCTGAGCACCACTGAGTAGAGTGGCTGCGCGCCTGCGGGCATATGCCTGGCTGTGTCAAGCAAAAGGTTGGGTATACATCGGTTTCGTGCATTATTACTTATCATAAGTCTCGATGCCTTTACGTTCGCACCTCGCCTGGGTTCACTCTCCTTGTTGTGAGTTGCAAACTCTTCAATTCTGCGCAACATCAATTTCGTAATTACAGAGTTTGTGTTTGAAGTTTCGCCTAGCGCGTGAGTTTCCAGTCATCCTCCCTCATCGAACCGGTATTGAATTCCGCCTCACCCCATATGTAACTTGACGGTTTCAAAGTGAAACTATTCGATCGCATGAAAAAAAAACTGACTAAGTTTTATTCAACAGCATCTCGGTTGCCATACGACGATGGAGGATGATTTACGATTCAATTTCGGGTGCGGTTTAATTAACTCATCTCCAACCCCCTCGAGCGTGCATGCGTGCGTGCGTGCTCTGGACCAAGACGGGTTTTTTAATTGTTTCCACGAACAACAAATGGGGCGGTTTTTAAGCTGGGAGAGGGTGCAGTTGTTGTTGGTGGTCTCTGACGTGACACTTAATAAAACGCAGTAGCGCACCAGCAGGATCAGAAATCGAAGACTGCTTCGCCCTTTTGGGGGCACCGATATATTCGAAAGGGTCGGACACAACCACCGGAGCGTGTAATCAGTAGCCCTCTCTCTCCGCGGAGGCGGATGTCACTGCGAACAGTTGCAACGATTTACGGCGATACGTGATGCACCGGGCGTGCGTGCGTGCTGCGTGCACGTTAAACGATTGTACGCGATCGCATAAAGAATTGTTATAGTTGCGATGTGGGGTGCGAAAGAAGAGGGGTAGTTTTTTGTACAACTTGTTACTCTTTCTGCATGCAGGAGGGTCGCGAGAAAATATCCACAAACATTTATTTTTCTGAATTTATTTCAAATACTTCCCACTTTCTGATAGCAAAAGGTTCGTCATCTGCGGATGACATCATGAGTGGATTCGCATCCGTCAATTCGCGTCCGCAGCTTAGGTAAATCACTTCCATCCACCCATCCATCGTTAGCATCGCGCATTTATTCATATTCATAGGCGTATGAAGGACTTTCGCAGACTTTATCTACGGCGCATTTTTCTCGCAATCGCAGGACGAGAGGGTGCGCAGACGTTTTGTTTGCCGCCCAACTATTTTTGTTTCGCAGCACTCGAGCGAGATTACGTTGGGCGCATGGCGAGAGGGATTTGATCCCTGTTTCCACCCACCCACGGAGGGGGTGGGAGGGCATTCATATGCAAAATCAATATTTTTCAGTCTGCCCGTATAATAAACGCCTCCGATCTGCGATCAAAAGCCGGCGATGATGATGACGACGACGACGACGACATGCGTGGCACATGGCCGCGTTTCGTTCGTACGTGCCAATCATCGCCGCCGCCGCGGTTCCGTATTCAATCTCCGGCGATAACTAGGTTTGCATCGCGCCACCATCATCATCCGCCTCCCCCAATATCTCGCGCCATTGTGCGAATCGCACAACCCCCTATCATCCGTCGACGCCGTCATCGTCATCGGCGTTGTTTCCCTTCTCGTGGTTTAAATTTGAGGCAGTCAAACGAACGAACGTATGCTTGAAGTCGTCTTTTTTCCTAAGGGTTTTTATTCACCTTGCAAAGCATTCGTCTTGCGATATGTGTTATTGGATTGATGAGCAAAGAGAACCATTAAAAGTTTCAACGTTTTACTTACTTTTTGCGAGCCTTATTTTAATGGTTGTAAATTTTAATTAAATATATTGCGGCGAAATTGATTTGAAGCCAGGGAATCAAACCGGAAATTAAGTTTGCCGATAAGGTTTGCATCTCGCGCTCGCTCGTTCGTTGACGAGTCGGAAATCAACTTACTTGCAAACTGAGAGTAAATTCTACGCCTATTTTTTTGCTTCTCTCGCCTGCTCTTTCAACTCGAGGGTTTTCTGCTTTCTGCAGGCGTGCGGATATTTATAGTAAAACTCGTCTCACGGGCGCCTAATGCATTTTTATTAAAAATACTCGTTTTTCTTAACCCAGGCCTTCCCCTTTTGCGAGTGTGACAGCGTAAAAAGTGAGGCGAAAACGGAGGAAAATAAGAGGCTTACGGATGCGTTATTTTTTCTGCCAGAATAAATCGACGATAAAATTGAATATTTTGCGTTGGGAGACAGAAAATAACAAATTTGTATATGGAAAATAAACAGATCAATAGTTAATATGTTTTTATAAGCTTGGTAACCGCGGCGCGTGTTTATTTTGCGCTATAATCGGAGCACGCGGGGCGCGGAATAAAATGTGTGTGCCCCGCCGATTTATTTCGCTTTTATTCGCTGCAAAATTTATACGCGTTGTACGCTATGCTAACGGGCGCGTTAGTTAGTTAGTACGTACGTACGCAGATGCAATGTTTAGCGTTTAGCGCGCTCAAGTGTGGTTAATGTAGTGCGAAAACGACGACACACTTCGTTCGCTGCGTGCGAATTGCACGATTCCCGCAAATGCGCCCGGAAAATGGTGCGTCAGCTTGTGTTCTGTCTGCTCTGTGCCTGTAAGAGACACACACTTCTTCGCATAGGTAAATTTACGAAACGAGGAGCACGCGGGCAACATCTTGGCGCATAGTAAAATGTTTATAAGTGGCTGCGGTGGCTGCTGCTGGCTGGCTGGCTGTATGCCGGCTGAATGGATAAACGAACGAGTGCTGCGCGAGAAGCGGCTTGAATTAAGCGCCGTTTCGAGCTCTCGCTGCATGTTTATCGGCGTCGTCTTCGCACCACGCCACTTGCATATAGATATATACGAGTGCGCTGCAATTCGCGCTGAAATGTGTTTACTGTTTTTGGGGTGGTAGTTAAATTGTCGCCGAGAGGTGTTTAATGACAACGCGTATAAATCTCTGCGCGGAATTGTATTAAATCCGCGCGGCAAATGCCGGAGAGGGAAACAGATAATCATGAATTCAGTAGTTAGCTGCGATGCGCACGCGCGAAAAAATAGGAAAACGCTGGGTGCGTATCAATCATTAAGCACACGTCGTAAATTGGCACAGTGCGACGGACGCGCAAAGCTCTTAGCTTTAATTAAAGTTCATGGCTGGTGGTGGCCTGCGACTAACTGCATTTGGAGTGGGCACGCGTTCGTAAATGTGTCTACTAGGCGCGTGCGGGGGTGGTGGTGAAGCAGTAGTAGTAAACCCTGATTCGTTATTCCGCGCGTCTTCGTTAGCGTTCGTTCGTTCGCGTCGCTCGCGCATTAGTCGCGAACGTTTTTGTTAAGGACGACGGCGACGACGACACATTCATTCCTTGCAGCGCAACAACGCCTTGTAATAGTGTAAAACTAGTAGCTGCTTATATATCTTCTTGTAGCGCTGTCGTAATAAGTAGTACGCAGAGAGGGGCGGCGGGTGGCTGGGTGTGTGCAGCTAATGCCTTTCGGCCAAGGCGAGCGCGCTTGCGTTAATACACTGCATCCTGTCTTTAGCGCCGCGCTGTTGAGAGCTGCCGGATTAAGCGCAGAATAAATGTTGCGTGCTCTAGTTTTGCGTGATAACTCGTGTTCTTCGTTCTTCTGCGGAATTAGTTGCTTGCAAAAATTTTAAAATGCCACTGCGATAGAATTGATACCAATCGGAATTTAATTACTTGGTGCTGGTTATTTATGAATTAATTGGAAATTTATGCGTGACAGTGAAACACAACTATTCATTCGTTTCGAAAATCGAAATATGAAATTATAATTAATATTCGATGCGTGTGGGAGGGCGGTCGGTGGCGTGTTGTTGGGTGCGTGTGATATAAAATCGAGAGAGTTACCCCGCGTACGTCGCATAGGGAATGGAGGAGATTTATGAATTCATTTCGATTGCCGCCGTGCGAAATTATGTCGTTAATGTCGCACCCACCCACCTAGAGAGTGCTTCGGTCGCGGCGATATCGCGCGACAATAATAACGGACCGTTTACGCCGTTGGATCGCGACCCGCACGCGTGCGCGCGCGCGCGCCCGGCTCGTTTATCAATTGCTTATGCTTCCTCATTCCAGCTGCTTTTCAATTACGCGCCCACCATTTGACTTTATCACTAATCCATAATTCACTAATGCGTTTACATAAATCAATTGCAATAACGCACGCGCGCGCGCCAAATAAAAATAAATAATAAATAATGCCAGGCGTAAAATGCGAATAACTATAGCAAAAATTATAAATGCGCAGCTCGTAATCCGATTATGTTCAATCAAACGCGACGACAGAAGAGGAAGTTTATAAGTTTTCCGCTTTGCCGGACGACGGCGACGGTGACGGCGCGGGACAAAATTAAATATATAAGTTTTTCCGAGCGCGTTGTAATATTCAGCAAGTTATTGCCGCGCGCTGGCCGGAAATAAACTTTTCGCCACTGCGCTCGAAAAAGTTTATTTAATTTACTTTAAAACTGTTAGAATTAACGATTATATCGTACCACTGAAATATCCAACGGGAAGCGAACTTTACGTTTGCGCGTGCGAATTTTGAGTGCATATTAGAGAAATCACGCTGAGAATTAAAACAAAGTGCCAAATTCCAGGGGTAAAGTGAAATTAATCGGCACGCACGCGTACGCCCCGATTATTTTATCGTTGCCAATAAATCTTGATTTATTTATATCGCTCCAGACAAAAGAAAAGGACCCTGCGCTATATTGATATTAATGATCCGCGACCGTTCATTCTAGCCCAATAGAATTATTCAATACTTGAGATCAAATCTTTTTCTTTACTTATCTGCTTTTCTTTGGATCCATATCAAATGCTAGGTGGTTTTTTTTTTTCATCTCACCTCCCGAGTCTGGAAGGGTCGAGCGATAATCGGCGGCAATAAAACTTGGCAAATGTGTACAAATGTAACGAATCAAAAACAGACGAGCGCAGAGAAAAAACTTTGCTGCACGTGAGCGTTTATTGTCTATCCACCGCTGGCGCTGCTTCCTTTCAACTATTAGTAGTAGTTGAAGGTTGAAGGGAAAAACTTTATAGGATACGCACCACTGCTGGGAGTTGGGTGGATGGGGTGGGATGAGGGAAAGAATTCACGCAGGAAAATCCGTCTGGACGGTTGGCTGTCCGGATCACTTAGCCAGCAAGCCGGTAGTAGGGGTGCGGGCGTGGGTGTGGTTGGGTGCGTCTTAAAGTTGGCAAACAATCTCTCCCTTTGATTTTCGACTGCATCGCCACCAAAATTGCACTCTTGCTGGGGTAGTAGCCACAGGATGAAAGAAAGAAAAAAACGTATGAGAGCAAAATGTCCTATAACCCACCCCCATTCCATGCACTGTCGAAGACGAATGCGTTTATTGTGTTAGCGTCAAACATGAGTAACTGCGGGCGTCACACAGCGTGCGCAGAAACTAAATGTCGGAAAAGGCGCAAATCTAATGAATTACAGGATAAACAAGTGCTGAATTAATGTTGTATTTCCTGCATTTTTTTTGTAATTATAGTTCCGATTTGCTCATGTATTGCATAACGGCAACAGAGGAGGGTAATTTAAATTTATACTAACTGCAAGGACGTGCGCCGCCTCCGCCGTGTATGGCCATATTATAAGAGCGCAGTTTAAATAATTGCCGATGGTGTGAGCTTGGTGTTGCACGCGCGCGCGCGCGCGGGGATTAAATTATTTCCAGTGTACTTCGAAACTTACAACAATCGGGCGGGCTCGACGTGCGCGGAATGTGTGTGGTGCCCTATACGCGCGCATATGTGCAATATTATTATTATGACCACGTACACACGCTTCCTTTGAGCGCGCGCGCGCGCAGTATTTAGTATCAAATTTTAAGTGCGAATTACAAGTTGGCCTGACCATTTCGCGTGTGTTTACGTTTTACGTTCATACGCGCTACGAGACTTTTACGACACGAACACCGTTTGCGGTTGTGCCACCACGGTGCATGTTTCTGCGGGAAGTAGTGTGCAAAGTGCACGTGTGGAAGACAAAAAAGAAATGGGGGGCGCAATTGCTCGTCAAGATGCCACCGCAGCCGGCAGCGGCAGCGATTCGGATTATAGAGGTACTCGCTCGAATCGAAAGTTGTAAATGTTCGGCGGCGATAAAATTTAAATGCGTCGGAATCTATACGTGTGCCCGTTTTATGTCCGATCGTATTAGTCGAGTTCAGTCCCGATATTGGAATAGACTCATTAAATTTGTAATTTAGTAATAGAGAGGGGTAGGTAATTTTTGGATACTTTTTTTTGGGTGTTGCGATTGATTCGCACAATCAATCCTCGAGGAGTCGCAAGGAAGGATAATCATTTAATTCCATCTTAAATAAGTCAGCATCAGCGTCTTTGGGTGGAAACGTGCTGCGCGCACGTGCGGCGCAGGCAAGGAATTGTCGCTCGTATCAATCTCTCGCGTGGAAGGTTTTTTGCTCCGCTTCTGGGTCAGAGCGTCGGCGTTGGCTGTGCCGAATCGAGAGTCCAGAGTCGCGGAGAGAAAATAGAGATTTAGCTGTTTCCTAATGCAAATATCCTTTTTCCCACTTACATTTCTATCACACTCACCACTCTTTTTTTCTGCAACGTCAAACTACATCAATTTATTTTATTCGCTGTGTCGATGTCGTTTCGACAAATTTATTTATCTCGCGCGTTTTTCATCTTATTCTAAAGATGATGGGATGTAATTTATGGATGGACATCGATGAAAAAAATCGCTACCAGTGTATGCTCGGACAGCGAGACAAATGTAACAACAGAGGTGATTTGGTGATTTCGCATTCATGGCCGTTGAATGCCCATGGTATTTAAATGTGCTTACATTCCAAACTCATCATGCATGTATTATATACGGTTTCGTGCGGAACGCGTATTCGAATGTGTGCGCCACGAAAATCCATCACTCATCATCGCGGGCGCGCGGGGAGCGAGTGGAGTATATTGTGATCGGTTGCGAGAACTGACCGGCGCGTTATTATTCCGTGATATCGGTAATTGGACGGGATGTGTATGCACGGCGGCGAGGAGGACGCGTATGGTGCGCTCGTTGCGTGCGTTCGTTTGTTCGCTTGTTCGGACCGAACAAAAGGTGATGAAGTAGCGGTGATTTTTCATGGCGGCCAACGATCTCCACTCGCGGCCCAATCGATGATATCGAACGCGGCTGTGTGTGTGTGTGTGTCTGTACATAATATGCGCGGCGTTTCTTCGCGTACTTTTTTGTGCTGCTCGAAAACAAACAGCATTTTTACAAGAGCGAAGAGAGAGTCTATTCACGCATGAAATCTATAGATTGTCGAGTTGCATCGAGTTGCGTTTGAGCATCATTATACGGCGGACGAGGTGAGAGCACCTGTACGCGCATTCATCATTCTTCCTTTCCATTTGCTGCACATTACTCAATTCACCGCCGTTGTTACATTCACAGTGTGCATACTCATAATTTAGCATTCTTTCTAATCGCGGCAATTTGAATTGGCCATTGTTAATTATATTTGCACTGTGGTAAATGAAGAAGGCGTGAGTGCGAATTAAATTTGAGCGTCGCCAACAATGTAAAGCGTGAATGAATTTATGGCGGGTGGATTTTGCGCATGCACACGTAATAAAAATTAATGCGGCCAAGGCGGTGGGGTGGGCGGGCGCATTGAAAAATCCAATCTGCGTGCTTCCGCACTCGTAAGAAGCGGCGTGGTGGTGGTTCGTGCACTTGCTTAGCTCAGCTTAGCTTAACGCTGCCGCGCGTCGGGAAAGATGGAGTGAAGGAGCGCGGGCGTCGCGACGCCAACCGCCAACCAACCCCCGCGTGTGTATATTAGCATGCAGCGTGTGTCGCGTCGCGTTGAACGCCTCGTAAATCTTTGTCGAGTGACTTCTAACCGGAGATTCGAACTCACCATCGCCGTTGCCGTTGCGTGTGGTTCAATTTTCACATTTTCCCTCTTTCATTTCTTTGCCTTAGTTACTCATACTTGCTAATTCTCTGAGTAAATAGGAATAGATTATTTAGTCGTCGCGGTGAACGCTTGCTGAACGTGTTTTGATGAAATCTTAATCTTAATTAAATTACTCATTAATCTCTGAACTTAATACGCAGTCAAGTGGTAATAATTTCGTTGCGGTTGCAGTCAGTTGAATGTTGAATCAGTGGAAACTTTGAAGGTTTGCTGGATCAGTAAATCTCGACTCGGTCGAATTCGCCCGGAATAATATTACCATTGATAGTTGATAGTTTTGGTATGAATAGTTGAGATAATAGCAGAGTGCACTTTCATGAACGGCGGCGGCTCAACATTATCAGTGAATTACTACTTGAACTGGAAATGAAGATTTAGTCAATTTCTCATACAATACCAGAGTTTCGCTTTATAAGTTAGTTACTTGACCGATTTCAAGTTTTCAAATGGAATAAATTAACAACAGGAACTATAAATATGATGCCTAATAGGTATTGACATTAAATCATGTCACAACAAGTTGTTTTTCTAGTCTGTAGTCACGTTTTCTTAATAAGACAAGTTTTTTTAAGAGATGAGAGTCGATTGCAACGGATGCATCATATGGTTGTAATATTACACATGTACGTACCATCTGCCTACGCATTGTTTATTTTTCTTAGTACATTTTAATCATGTCACATTCATGTGATTCCATGCCATTACACTTAATTATAATGATAATATTTGTTTTTAATTTTTTCTCACGTGAAATTGATGAGATAATAATTCTCATAACATGAACTATAAACCCGCAAACGTCAGCAAGGCGAAATAGTTGGATTTTTCGGCAAATTTAAACGGATTAATTAAACGGCACTAACGAACGCTTCCAAACAAATAGGCGCCGCTGCACAGAGAAAGAGCGAGGTAGCGCTGACGAAACTGAAAATTAACGACCCGCACCCGAGAGAAAGTCACAAACTTCGTTCTCGCGCCGCTCTGATATCATTTTTATATTTGTCGTTAATTAGAGCGAATTATCTAGGCATCGTTGAGCATATTACCATGCGCACCCACCCATCGAGCGACCGACTTTTGCGGTCGTCCCCCAACAATTAATTTCTTCGTTTTTCCTGTTCTCCATAGCCCCATCGTTCTTCGGCGTTCTAATTCCGTTCTCGCGCGATGTGTGTTAATAACCGTCCCGCATCTACGCCTTCCGATCTCGAACAGAAGTTTTAATAATAAATTAAGTGTTAATTTACGGTTGCGTTATGTTGCGTTCGGCGTCGGCGGCGGCGACGACGGCGCCCGGGGTTTTAGGTGTTATCTGGGTGTCATTAAGTAGGCCTCCGCATCCTTCCCCGCACCGCCCCATTTCGAAATTTACCGCGGAAATTTAATCTTTGCTGAGTTTCCGCCGCGCGCATGTGATGCTGACGCCGCGCGCCATAGTTCCGTATAAAGTTGGAGGCACTGCCGGATTAGCGAACCAGTACGATGATGACAAAACGCTTAAATTCGTTAAGCCATCGCTGTTTGCCTCATTCCATTTTCTTCCTTCGTTTCCTTCGCCACCATCCCCCGGTGTGTGAGTGTGTGTTTGTCAAGGATTATAATAGTCTGCGGCTGGTGACCAGCGCGACGGCCAATTGCCTGCGGGAGTCGCTTTACGGGCATGTTATTTTCGGACCGCGCAGGGATGATCTGCATCCGCGCCGGATGAGGTATGAAATGAAGGAGGCGGGCACCGCAGTGGTAGTGGGACCGTAAACCCATAGTCAAATTCGAATGCCACCGCTAACGTCACCTCGTTATTTGATTATTTATGGCGGTCGCAGAGACGAGCGCCAGGCGAATTTACAGCGCACCAGCCGCCTCCTCCCGCTATACAGGACTAATGCAACAAACGCTCATCGGGGTGGTTGGCGGCGTAAGGACGACAAGCGCGCGAATGTGTTTGTTGTTGGCACAGTCCATTTGCTAAATTGGCTTCGGAATTACATTTCGGCGAACTTTGGTCACTGCGCTCATTTGCCAACGCCCCCGATGGTGAGCACGATGATGGCTCTGGTATTAAATACGCGATTTGTCGAAGATGAGCGTGCGGATAAGACAATATCAAAACTATTTCCTTCATCCCCAAGGTGAAAACAGTAACTAGCGGCAATTATTCTAAGATTAATATCAATGTGACATTCCAGCACTGGAGTAAATCTTTTCTTTTATGAGCTTTTGCTTAAAAAAGTCGATAAAGATCAAGGGAAAGACGGAAGGTGTCTGAGGCGATGGTGATGGTGCTAAAACCACCGTCGGAAAACGGCCACCTGACGACGTTGTTATCGTGCGCGCGCGCGATAGAAAAGCATAACTTTGCTTAAAATACAACCACCGCGGCGCGCCGGTGTGTGCGATCTGCCCGCGCTGTGCCCACGAGAGATATTCTTCATTCTACTTTATTTCCTTCTTCCTCTCCGCCAGCCGGCTTACATCCATTTCCTTTCTGCTGCCATTTCTTTCCGCACTCCTTGCGCGCGCCATCACTTACGGGTACATTGTCCTGCAGGACCTTTTAGCACACTCACGCAAAAGAACTATGCAACGAGATACACCCATACACACGCACAGAGAGCCGCTTTGTGCACGCATAATGTGCCATCCAACATCGGCAAATCCGTTTACTATACATCTCCACCCGACGTCGACGGTGGCGAGAAGGAAAGGCCAAAGCGTGGCGTGGCATGGCGGTGCGATATGAAAAGGCATGGACGCGCACAAAAACTAAATTACTTTCGCCCCACCATTCCACCCCACGCTCCCCCCACACTCCGACTACGCTTTTAATGTATATGCATGAAAAGATCGTTTAACAATGCTAATTTCTTGCAAAAAACGAAAGCTGGCGTGTGCTTTAATAAATGCAAAGTGCACGGTCATCCTGGGTTGAAGATTCTTTGCGCAAACTTTGGCGGTCATTTGCGTTGCGTTGCGTTTGCAGCGCATTTGGAATTTCATCCACGTCCGAATTTATGTATGAGCCATGTGACATGGCCCACCATTCACCATGGTTGGTGCGCGACACGCCCGAGCGTCGTCGATTAATTGCATTTCGAAGCGGTCCTTTCCATCCCCATTGTGCCCTTCGCTGCCGGCTGCATCCCTTCGGTGCACGCATCGGTCCCGGCAGTCATTCCAGCGGGACTCTTCTGGTACGGGGGAGGCGTCGAGGACACGTTTCGTGATTTAGTTCCAAATTAACGATGCAAACATTTGGCTAGGACCCTCTCTCGCCAGGCCCTTTTCTGCGCGCGCCGCTCCTTATGATTTGTTCCTTTGACGGGCGGCGGCAGCAGCGGCGGCGCGTTTGTCTCCTGAATCCTTTATTACTTATTACTGCCAAAGATTTCGCATAGTACAAAGTCCATCGCCCTTTGCGTTAGCAAATGAAAGTGAAAGGGAGGGAGAGTGAAGGTGAAAGCTCTGTCGTGCTTGTTTTTTTTTTTGAGCGCGAAATTTTCGCACTGAGAGTAAAGTGTAACAGGCGGCTGAATGAGGAAAGTACAGGAAACTTCATTCAATTCCTTTTCTTCCTTGATGAAAACGAAACGACACACCCGCATTCGCACGCGCGGCGACGTTGATTGTAAACTTTTCTGATTAACGTTGAGTCGTTCGTTTCGCTAGGTTTTTCTTGGGTGAAAACTTATTTAATATCATTATAATACCGGTACTAGGGTTGTGCTGTTGAATGTACAAGTCATGATTTTTTATTAAGCTTATTAGTTTTGTTGCATTTTACGCTTTCTTAGAGACTCACGCCTGGCAACAACAACAGGGGTGTGAATCCTTTTTTTGTGCGCGAGCACGGGAGAGGGAACAGGATGCGAGCGAGGACACGCGGTGATGATATCCTGACAAATGGTCGTTTTTATTAAATCGCGCGGGCCCGGCCGTCGCGCTCAGCCATGCATGAGCGTGTCCTACAAGCAGGACCTCTCTCGCCCTTTCACCCGCACCACGCCAGCGTAAATATTTCACTCAATCCTTACGCATTTACATTTTCCTTCCACGCACGCCACGCGGTGTGCGTGGGTGACTGACGACGCGTTGACTGAATAATGCATCAAATTCATAACGCATATAAATAATTCAACGTGGTGAAAAACACGCTGCACCCACACACCCTGATGCGCTGCCCTTGGCAATAGCGGAACATTGTGCGAGATCACAAACATATAATGTAACAAGTGGACGACGATGAGGATAAAGCGCTTTTTTGTTGCGTTAATTTCATGTCGAGTTGAGCGCGTGAATTGTGCGCGGCAACGTGCGTGAAGAAAAGTTTCGCTAATTCGACGCTAATTTTGCGCTAATTTGATTATTTATTATCAAGTTGATGGCGCGCTGCGCACTCATCGGTGCCCCCCATCCCTCTCAGATGGAAAGTGGCTCGCCAAAAACGCTCTGCACGCTAATGGAAATTAATGAATTCCATCGTTAATTAATTGGTTGAAATTGAGTTAATTGAAACGAAAAGTTTTCACGCCCGTTGTCTAATTGCCCACTTTTTTGACAACTCCTAAATTGACGTATTTATTCAATCGCAACTTTTTCGCAAACACTTTCGCGAATTATTCCGACTCTCTTTATAGTTACTCTGTTTGCTTAATTTGCATAGAAAGCGAATGGAATATAAACTTTTGTTTTCGTTTAATACGATTAATAAAAAAGCACGCAACCTATTCGCATGACAATAGTCGAGGAGAGTCAAGTTACGAGCGATATGGAAACGCACGTAATCGTTTGAGAGGCTAAGCACTAGGCATTATTATCATAACGGCGGCTCGGATTACCCGCGCAAATTTATAACATTATAGCTATATAGGCGGCGAGCGATTATGGCCAGCGACAACGACGAAAAGTAGGCGGAGACGAAGCTTGGAGCGGGCGCGCGCGCAAAACGCTTGTGGTCATTACGTAAAATTCCATAATAAATATCAAAGTGCGGTCGCGAGGTCTCTCTTCTGTCGGTCGGTCGGTCGGCGACAATGCGTGCGCATTAAAGTGCAAAAACGCGATAATGTGGGAGCGCGAACAATGCCCCTAAGGCGCTCGCGGCGGCAGCGCGCCATCACCATCTATGAGCGTATTTTTTCCATTTCCCATTGTAATAATACCACCTCACATATACACACGCTACGCAAGCATCGCGAAGAGGTCGCAAGTATTTCACGTTTATCGGGCGCAGATAAACCCTATCTCGATTCGAATAGCACACAAGAAAATTGTATGGGCGAATAAAAGCTAAACACATTCTGTGCGGCACCGATGGCGAAGGGGGCAGAAAATAAGCAAATGAAAGAAAAGTAGGTGCGCATCTATATCGGGGCATTCTTCGTTTGTATGAAGAGATATCCTAATGCGTCTGCGTTGTTTGTATTCATGATATGATGATACAGTTGTGCATGCAATTTTTATATGCTAAATACTCGGCAGCGAAATGAGATGAACGCGGCGAAGAATGCGCAAATGGGTGTACGTACGTGCATACCACACCGAAGCAATGTTTGCTAATGTAGGATTTAATAAGGTCTCCAGTATAATGCATCCAACCTAAATATTTACTGCGCACGAACGTGGAGAACCCATGGAAGGAGCGTGTGTAATGCGCTTCTTCTCCACGCCGCGCCGCGCCGGTCGCCATTCGCGCAATGTACGTTGTATTAATTTAATTTTTTGAGGTCGCATTACGTATGCAAACCGTGCAAGATGTCGTGCACTACCATTCTCGTATCTACCCACTTGGGATGGATGCAATAATGTAAAAGGTATATATGGAAATTCTCTCAAACTGAAATATTAGGCAAATTCTAAATTTGGGGTCAGTCTTCATCATTCTGTTGTTGGCGAATTTCATTATTTTCATTATTATGGTAGTATGAGTAAAACACTCGGTGTTTGGGATGCGCACACAGTAGCTCAGTTGTAATAAGCTAATGTAATATAAAATAATTTCGCAATGAGCAGGAAAACGTCGGACGGGTATTATTGTCGGTCGTTGTGGTCGGCTCCTCCACCGCATCATCTCTGGGACGACTCGCGCCAAAACGCTGCTTATCACGGTTTTCCATCTAATACGCCGAAGCCTCGACGAGCGAGAGCATACTGTTATGTAAATTTAAAATGCGAACTCTTTGCCCATCGCGTTGTCGCGCGCACGGCCTTTTGTGTACCTCACGTCCGCAATGTAATGTGATGCGATTCAACATTATATGCGCTATGCTTGTTATGGCGATTGCACATGCAGCTGCATCTCTGCATTTAAAGGCATTGCTTGAATTTGGTAATTCACTTTCACACCAAAAGTGGTCATTATATTGCAATGTTTGTACTTAGCTCAGGTCATAATTAGAATGTCTTGGAAAAAATTATTATTTAAAAGATTAACATTGAAAAACAAATGGTAAACCATTAATGAATAATTAATTGGATAATCCTGCGTGGAGTTTGTTCGGAAAAGTTTCGCTACCCTGCTGATGCTGGTGAGCTTGTATAAACAAACCGTAATACTTCACTGACAAACGCGCTGGCTGGAGGGAAGGAATAGACTCGAAACGCGCGCGACGGGCGAGTTGATTTTTTACGGTGCGCGGTGTTTCCACCCACTCGTTTTAACTGATGACTGCCAGCTGCTCCTGATGTCAAGGTTCATAAAGCTGACTGACTACTACGCGAGCGTTCGTCCTCGTCGTTGTCGTCGTGCGCGCGTCAACCTCTCACCCCCGCCGTCGACGACGACAACAAACGGTGGTGAGCAAGACGAAAAGCGTCTAATGCGCCCAACGAGGAAGTGCGAGCGCTGGTTCGCTCACCCCTTGCCACTGTGCGCCGCGCACAACGTGCACATAAATTTCATTTAAATGTGTATGAAATATCGCCGTGTTTTTATTAAATTTTCCTCTTAGACGCACCGAGCCATGCGTCGCTCGGATGCTACTCAGCACAATAAGAAGATGTGGGAGGACGCGGGCAGAAACAGCAAAATTTCGTAACGCGACAGCGCCTCGTGAAAATGTGTTATGGATATTGTTTGATCAAATTTCCACCGACGAAATTTATCCAGACGGAAATATATCAAGTGCACGGGCATTAAAAAATGATTACGCGAAGGGTAGTTTTTAGGAGTTTGAGAAAAGTTTATCTACTTTAGCGTTTTCCGATTGCATTCTCCGCGACGAAGTGAGCGAGCACAGATTAGTTTCAGCGCGATGCAGATGGCGTCGAATGCAAATGCGATCAATTAGTTTTTCGGCAGCCCGCAGGATTATCCGCAAAGTCGACGCCGCGCCGCACCGGTGCAAATTAGCCAGTCATTAAAAATCTATTGATTTGATTTGCATAATTACGGCGCGAGAGTGTAAATCACGAAACGCTCCCGAGACGATAATTGCGGTTTAATTAACGCGGACAGAATGACGATGACATTTCTCCCCCTTCGTTATGCTTATTGGTGCATTTTAATATAAATAAAAAATATTCTTTGTGATTTATTTCTAATTAAGTAAATTATTTGCATATCCTCTTTAATTGGACTGGAATGCTGTTTTCTTTTGTTGAGAAAACGTTTTAAGGGATATATCAAAATTACGAGGAAAACTTGAGAGATTTTCCAGCGACAATGTTGCCACTGCTCGTGTACAACAATAGCTTACAGCACGCGCGCAAACCTAACGACATAAAACGTGAAATGTGCATTCGCTAAAATTGCGGCCGCACATTGCGAGCAGCGTACACACATGTGGAACACCTTCAAACATAGGTATAAAAGTATAGATATGTTCACATGTAAGTATTTCGCTGCCGCTTGCACAAGAAAGTTGACTTTATTGCTGCGATTTTTCTGATTTATTTTCCGTATAATTGCATTGTTGTGTCGTAAATGGAGTTGTTTATTTTCCCGCGACAAGTGTTTGCGAACTTTCCCCGGTGCGCCTTTTTCTTATGGCGAGGGCATAAATAAAATTTATTATTACGTTTGATATAATTTCTGATCGCATTTCTACGATTTTAATATTTCACATCGATTTTGATCTATTTTCGCTGAAGCAGGAAAAATAAACTTAGGACGTTTCCACCCTCTTATCACTCGTGTCGTGCAAGTGCAAGCGATCCGCGACAACATTGAACGCATTTCCTCTCACCGGTGCCGGTGTGTGAGTGAATGCACTTTGCACACGTCTTCTAATACGTGCGATAAAGTATAAAACCTCTCTTCCGCCGGGCGGCAGCACCTGCAGAAGTTGCCACAGGAAAGCACCCACCCGCCCCGGTCTTCTCAAGTCAAATGCGTCGAAGCATTCCATTTTCCGTCTAGTGACAAGACCCCCGACGACTGCGAATTGGGAATCGAAGAGCGGCGTGCTCGGAATATCTACATTCGACATTCTGGGTTCATTGCCGCCGCCAAGTGTAGTCGGTTCCAGTATGCCATCGCCGCGCCGCCCCCCGCACGACACATTCACCAAATATGAAAGTTCCTTTTTCAATCATGCGCGCACACGTGCCGCTGCGTACACAAATTCGAAGCCGGTGCAAGAGAAGAGGGGTGCTTCAATCAATCGCTGACGGGCGCTAGCGGTGGGATGTTCGACTTCTTTTCGTCACTCACCGCTTACTGAGTTTTTTTTTCGCGCCCTGATGGTTTCATCTTCATCATTCGGGGTGTATGTGCTTACATAAGAGGGTCGCGGTTTCAGTTTTCAACAACGCAATGTAGCGTCATCAATCTTTGAGTGCGCACTCAACATATCACAACGCTTTGAAACTTTCCAGCTATAAATATGCAAGTTATTAATATATTTCTTCTTTTGTTGCAGTTGCTGCCCAGGTGCAAAGGACATTAATATCATAGGTAAGAATCAACAGACTTGAAAGAATTTCTTTACGTGGAAAAAATTTGTCGACGATTACTTACGCTTCCCTCATTTAATTTTACTGCGCGCCGCTGATGAAATTAGTGCGAAGACCATTAGTAATCAAATCGACAAAATCGACGACGGCGCAAAACTTTTTCTAATTTTATTGTCCCATTTCCTCGCGCCCTGCCTTCAAACTATTACTTCCCGAGTTGCGCTTCTCTCTCTGGATGAGAGTTTCCTGACGTTCGTTATTACTCCGCCGCCCCCACATCTTACGGCGCTCACTCCTCTCATTGCCGGCCCGTCGATGCTGTTGCTGTCATTATCGCAATGCTTTGCTTCCCTTGTTGCATCATTTGCTGTCTTGTTTCATTTGCTTCCGCATTTTCCTCTCCCCCTTTTGCGCTCCACTTCGTCCGACATGCCTTTTCTCTTCTCTTCGCGCCATGCGTTTTGGGAGGCCTTCGAGCGTCTTTAGAAAGCAATTTACACTTCCCCTGCTTCTTCGTGTGCGGCACATTCATGCGCGGTAATATGCTGCCGCCCTGCAGTTCGATTACACTCGCCGCCGGAAAACTTTCGCTCAAAGTGCCTTCCGTCGCGCCTTCACTCCGCTCCCTCCCCGCGCGGAAAACCCCTAACTGAGTAACTAACTCTAAGTGTTACTTTTCCCCATTGAGATGTTGCAATACGCGGGACCACCCTTTTCGTGATGTCGTCGTGTGTATGAATATAGGGGTCGAGAGAAATTAACAATGACAACATACGGAAAATAGTGAAATTGCATTACGCCGCACGCATATAAGTATAGAAGAGGGACCCGAACTATACTTTTATTCCATTACGAACGCAATTGAAGATTAAAGTCGAGTGCGCAATGACAGCGCGCGGAGACGACAAAGAAAAACACTTTTATGAGTAATTTAATTATTTTATCTCGTTGTCGAGAAGTGGAGCAAAATACGGGACATGGGGGACGCCAGATGAGATGACTTTATTCAGAGCACTTTTGTTCGGTTTACGTATTTGTCACGCTAATATAATAAAATATAGCAACGCTACAATGCGTTCGAAGTCACACAAATGGCGATGATCATACTAATAACGAGCATTGCAGCATCCAATCGAAATCATGTGGGTGTTTATCATTTAATTTGACGGCTCGCTAACAAGTTCACCAGGCGGTCCCGAGTGGACTCATTACTTATTAGTTTCACTTCGTTAATTCACGTATTCGTCTGTGTGATTCGGCCGCACGAGTAAATTTTCGGGCTGCGCATTTAGAAAATTGAACGCTCAACCAGCATCCTCGCGCTCTTTTTTCGTGCGTGCGTGCGTTTCGCATTTTATTTCTATCTAAGTGCGCGGGCGCTCGTATGAAAAAGCGAGCAAATTACGCTTTTATATCGGAAATATTCGCGCCCGACAACCGAATGGTATGTGTATGCATCAAGTCGCAACAACCTTTTTCGCTCAATTTATATCTTTTTTACTGGTCGTTTTTTTTTTCTTCTTCACGGGGTGAGGGCTTACGATTTTCTCGTCGATTCTGTTGTACCCCACCCTTTTGCCCCATTTCGTGATGATGGGAATGAGAAAGGCCCGTGGAAAAACTGCGAAACACTTACGAAACCAATTTGAAGTCACATACGTTTAAAAGATGCCCACTCCAACTCGAACGCTTTGGTCGGGGCGAAAATCTACTCTTTGAGTTGTGTTGGTGGGTGAAACGCGTCTTGAATTTTCCCTCCGTATTGTGTACTCGACGCTATCTTTGCTTTGGAGCCTGGATCCGGTACGTTCCAGCCAATTATCGACACTGTCACTTATCGACGTGCCACATTTTGTTATACAAACGGGCGGGTGCTCCCCAACGCTGAGATATACATTTTTAGAGCGCTCTTTCGTGCGAGGAAAGGTGCTTTCGCCGGGCGCAACACATAAAAGTACGCTTGATCGAAGTCGAGCGAGCTTTCGAGGAGCAGCAGCGCTCTTTTAACTAAAGGGCAACAAAACGTCCGACATTGAAGCGGCGAAATCTCGGCAAGAAAAGTGATTCTCCTGATCGGACCCGATTTCGGACATGTATTCTCAACATTGATTCTCGGCGAAAATTTCAAGTAGATTGAATTTCTTTCATCAATGATGGATCAGCGTTGTTATTAGAGTAAATACGTAATAGTAACTTTCGGAATTTATGTTAGGGCTACATTTACAACATTTAAATATGACTAATATTTTGACACACATACTCGTTTTCAACAACTTTTCAAAATTAGATAATAATTCTTGTAGTGTTGGTAATGCACGTAAAAGAGAGCATACTGTAACGCATTAGATTTACGTCAGAGTTACGTTTGCATAAAGCCACCGACATCCTTAAGATCCATAAAACCTTTCCAGCTCTCGCATGTGTGTATGTATTATGCATGTGGGCGAAGTGAATACGTAATAAGAGCTAGCGAATAACGCATTACGTTACATAACGAATATGGAATGAATGAGAGACATTTGCGAAACTGAAATTCGAAATCTGAATATGAGGACGCTGCTGCTGCGGCTGCTGCTGCTGGCATGTCGGGAAACGCGCGCGCGGAACTCTCCCGGACTCGAGTGTTATTAAGAAAGTAATTTTCTAAGATTCCGAAAGGATTTATACGTCTTCCTGCACGCATCACGCGCGCCGCGAAATGGAATGAAATGGAATGCTTGCCGAATGGGCGAATGCGAATTGGGGTGAAAGTATTTTATTGAAAAGTCCCTTTCTTCCGTTGCGCGTTTTACGTGCATAACCTAAAGGTACCTATACTGCATTCCTGCTTGCGCGGAAATGTTATTATCACGAAAAAACTACATTCACCCATTACAATTCTGAGTCTACGGATTGGATTGATAGCTTTTGCATGCACAATACTTTTTTCCAATTCATGCAGCCCATCCATCCGTATTCGTTGTGCATTATTGAAACTGCGGCATTGAATGCGAAAAATTCCATCCATTATGATAGCTTTATCAACTCGCACCGTGCACCATAGTGATAATTTGCTGGTTTGGATTTGAGCATTATATCATGATAAAAATTGATTTTTCATTAATTACAACAACATACCCCGCAAACTCATCATAATCATCACACTGGCAACAACAACAACAACATCATGATCGGATCGCACGCGCATCGTTTGTTATCGTTCGAGAGGGGCCACCCCAGTGTCAATTAACACGTTAATTGGCCGATGTAAATTGCGTTAATTGAATTAACGCAGGCGTGCGCCGCGTTTGGCGAGGTGCTAATAATCCGATCGTGCGCAAATGCAATCCGCGCGCGCGCAGCAACCTCCCTCCGCGTATATTGTTGTAATAATAATCATCGGTAGTGGGTACGCATGCGCGCTATGCATTCGCGTGCAATGCAAATACATATTCATTTCGCGGGATGAGCGCGCACGTTATGCAAACAAAGGGATGGTCCCAGCGCGTGTCGAAGCCACCGAAACAAGCAATAATGTGGTTGTTTCCAGCCCGGAATTGACGAAATTAATTATACGCAAATCGTGGGCAAATACTGCGCATGCGAGCGCAGATTAACACCAAATCAATAATTCCTAGCGAAAACAATAATCTTATGAAATCTCGCCCGCCATTTAGTTGAAGGCTTTTTCTCTGCTTTTTGCCGATATTTGACGCACGTTCTATTATTTCGCGCGGCAAAGACGACGACGGACGATTTTGTTCGACAAGCCATTGTTTGCAAAACCGACGCTGGCTGGCTGGCTGGCTGGCTGGCGTCTTTCAATTCCAATGAGTCGTAATACATATTGATCGTTGATCTTCGGCGAAACCGCAAAGCTCGCTCGCTCCTCTCTATCTCTCGGCGCTCTCGACTGCAGGATTCCGATTTATTCAGCAAACATTAGTCACTCGACGCGTGTCGAGTGGGATGCTGCGTGCCGCCGCCACCGCGCCGCTTGAAGGATTTCGTATTCGGACGTGGAGAAGAACAAACAACAACGCACAATGACAGGCGGGCGAATCAAACCAAAAAACCAACCAAATTGTTTACTTTTACTCGCATTCTCCGTCGGTTATACGAAGGTCGTATAATTCCCGAATAATAATCGGGGGTGATGACGATCGTAAATTTACGAAACGTCTCATCCATATGCACTCATTAATGCTAGTTTTCATCTTCGGGACGTTCATTATTTTATTCCAGTGCACGGTTGTGGTTGAAATTAATTTATTCATGGAAGAAACGCATTTAATTAGGTTTTAATTGCATGCGTATAATGTAGCATGTGGATCGTTGCACGCCCGCACAGCAGCGAGAAGCAAATTGAAATTTATGTGTTTCCGTTTCATTCCTCAGCCGGCGTCATCGCGTCATCAACAACGGGCCGTATCGCGATTACAATATATGCGTTGCTTGCGTGCGATCCACCTCCTCACTTTGCATCTCGATTCGCGATTACGCACACAACACAGGCTGTCAACAATTTCAATTCATTTGCATAACGCTTACGGATTAAAATGTAAGTCCATCGCCAATCTGAATCGCAATTCGCCAACAAAAAGATTCGTCGCGTAACATATGTGCGTCAATATAAACAATTCGTTTAATTACTATCCGTCGTTGCCGACATTATGTATTGGTTAATTAACGTGCACGCACATTGAGGGGAGAAAACAGATGTCTTTATCGCTTGCGGATGGCAAGAGCCGAAAATTTAATAACAATATCAACGACATGGCGTATAATTCATTTGTTCGATAATCATTAATTCGGCCATTCATTTATTCGCTTCAACCGCTTATGCGCCTATACATCATTGCTGAAGGCTATAAGTAGCTGCAGCATCGAATTATGGCCGGGCGCTATTTTTCATTCGTAATCAACAGTTGAGATATCAGCAGCATGGCATCGACATACACGGTAATTATAATTATAATTGTGCAACAACACGCTGTATCATCCGCAAGCAACCAAAAGATAGTGACGACCGCAAAGTCTTTAATATTGTATCAGTATCGGTGTAAATCATATATTATGTAAATTACGTATGTAAATTCGATGATGTTACGGCATGGGTGATAATTATCAGGTGCATTT
>JARJDR010017578.1:0-10083 GCA_030264135.1 Myllaena sp. GC000078 | reverse complement strand
CAAAGTACACGACTTCCACGACTTCTTCCTGTCGTTCGGCACACTGCTGTTTGCCTTCGGCGGCGCTTCAACGTTCCCCACCATACAGAATGACATGCAGGATAAGCGCGAATTCTCCACCAGCGTGCGCATTGCATTTTCGGGTAATTAATCGCCTAATTACTGTAATTCTTATGCAATTTATCCATGAGTTGAATGTATGGTATCATTATAGTGATACTCGCCTTGTATCTGCCCATCTCGATCGGCGGTTATTTCGTCTATGGCGAAGCGGTGACGCCGAACTTTGCGCTGGTGCTCTCGAAAACTCCGCTGGTTACCACAGCGAACGTCCTCATGGCCATTCATTTGATACTCGCCTTCTTGATTGTCATCAATCCGGTTAGTCAAGAGCTGGAGGAGATCTGCAGAGTGCCACACTGTAAGCAATATATCACTTTGGGTTTGAATTGATTCTAATTGTAAGCGTATTAGATTTCCATTTGAAACGATGCGTGTTGCGCTCAACCATGATGTTGGCGATGGTGATTGTTGGCGTGACGGTGCCGTCGTTTCGCCAAATTCTTGCCCTTGTCGGCGGGTCGACTATCACACTGCTGACGTTTGTTTTGCCGCCGTTCTTCTACATGCGGCTGTGCGCCCAGACGAATCCGATGTGGCCAGAGCGACATATTCCGCTCTACATCAAGACGTATCTATGGGAGTTGATCGGTATTGGTTTGCTGGGCGGCTCTGTTGCTACTTATAGTGCTTTCAAATCGATTCTTGGTGCTTGAATTGATTTGAATTTATTACGTTGATGATAAGGGGCAGTAATACTTATAGTTATAAATAAATATGTATCTCATTTAGCTTTCAGTTCCTACTAAAGATTTCATCATTTTTTCAACAGTGTGAATTAAGAAAATTGTAAATACTTTTGCAAATGGAATCGAGAAAGGTACTGTGCGATGCGCGTTGATTTGTTGTCGTAAGTGCTTTTTTTCCGCATCGAAAACGGTTGAAAAATGACTGCGTAAGTAGCGTCACAGTAGAGTGAAAAAGTGCAAGAGACGCGCTTACAGCGCCATCATACGGCGTGCACGACATCACATCACCCGTTCCGCCCGCGCGCTTGTAATATTTGTTGTTCGTATCACCAGGAGTCAGATTTATATACGACGAAGTAAACCGCATTGAACTACGAAAAAGGTTGAAGTCTAGCCACCGTATGCGTGCGTTATGCGTATATAAAGAGGATGTGAAACTTCATACGTTCCTCCACGCATCGCCAAGTAGTTCGAAATTTGCAGTCATATGATTGCACACGTCGTACGCGCGAATCTACAATGAACTTGTGAAACAAACGTGGAATCCAAGCAGTCCAGTACAGTCAACTAAATGGTTCACAACAACGTTGAGTGAGCAGCGTTCTTCGCACCTTGCTCATTGCCATTGCCATACTCAGTGATTATTTAAATAATGGTGAGTACTAAGGCTTATAACCTCAAAGCATGCGATTCATGACTTCATTCTTCTTATAGTACCTCTAATACCTACTTGCATTACAGTCTTATCAGGACGACGACGAAAGCGGCCCATTCGATGGGCATCCAAGCTCCTTCCCGAAGGAATTCGGATACGGGGCGTTTGACGGTGACGCGGACGCTCCGCTCACACCCACCGGAGAGCAGAAACCCAGGATATTACTCATGGGATTGCGAAGGTAGCTGCAGCTTTTACTTCCACACTTAACACAGACTGAAATGCTAATCCTATTTAAGATCTGGGAAGTCATCTATCCAAAAAGTAGTTTTCCATAAAATGTCCCCAAATGAGACTCTATTCTTGGAGAGCACCAACAAAATAGTCAAGGATGATATCAACAACTCCTCCTTTGTTCAGTTCCAAATCTGGGACTTTCCCGGCCAAATCGACTTCTTTGATAATACTTTTGATAAGGAGCTGATCTGTGGCGGTTGTGCTGCTCTGGTGTTTGTGATTGATGCCCAGGATGACTACAGGGAGGCACTGAACAAACTCAACCATACAGTCACAGAGGCTTACAAAGTGAATCCAAACATCAAGTTTGAAGTGTTCATCCACAAGGTGGACGGGCTGGGCGACGATCACAAGATGGAATCGCAGCGCGACATTCATCAGCGCGCCACCGACGACCTGAGCGATTCCGGCTACGATCAGATTCACCTCAGTTTTCACCTCACATCGATCTACGATCATTCCATCTTCGAGGCGTTCTCGAAGGTCGTGCAGAAGTTGATACCGCAATTGCCAGCGCTGGAGAATTTACTCAATATTTTAAATACAGTAAGTAACGCAGCAACTCTCTTGTTTCTTGAATTCGTTTCATGCCGAATTGCGCGTAGAATTCCGCAATAGAGAAAAGTTTTTTGTTCGATGTCGTGTCGAAAATCTACATCGCTACCGATTCCACGCCTGTCGACATGCAAAGTTACGAATTGTGTTGTGATATGATCGATGTGGTGATCGATGTTTCTTGGATCTACGGGTACGTAATTTCGCACGTGGGAAGTTCGTGCGGCATGAAAATATATAACTTGTTTACAGTGTCCGAGAAGATCAGGAATCCGCCGCCTTCGATGAGCAAAGTTCATCGCTGATTAAACTGAACAATGGCACCGTTCTATATTTGCGCGAAGTAAATAAGTTTCTCGCATTAGTCTGTATATTGCGCGAGGATAATTTCGAGCACAAGGGTATCATTGATTACAACTTCTTGTGCTTTCGCAAAGCGATTCAACAAGTATTCGAGCTGAGAAACAAATCGCAAGTGCCATCGTTGAATAATTTGGCCGGCAGTCCGCTCACAAACGGCAAAGCAATGCTGGATG
Source organism: Myllaena sp. GC000078 (assembly GCA_030264135.1). Classification (NCBI taxonomy): domain Eukaryota; kingdom Metazoa; phylum Arthropoda; class Insecta; order Coleoptera; family Staphylinidae; genus Myllaena; species Myllaena sp. GC000078. The sequence goes on along the minus strand of JARJDR010017578.1, from coordinate 7,231 downwards.
ATGGACTGATGGGTATGCAACAAATACACGACGAAACAAATTGATTCTCTCTCTCGTTTACTACGCTGAACCCCCTGCATCAATGTATGAATGCCTTCTGATTTTGGTATGTATGTATCTATCATGCAGGCATCAATCACGATGTCTCCCGGATTTACAACACCGTACAATGAACATATTAACTATGAGCGTATCTATAATGAACTAAAGTAATATAAATGAATCTAAAGAGATGTTTGTATATATATTATATAAATTAATTTGTCGTTTTGTTCATTTTCTCACCGAAAACAATGAAAATATTGTAATAAAATTGTAAACATTGCCAAACGAATGTTTTCGGAAAGGAGATCATCATTTGGCATCGAAGTCATCACCTTCAGCTTCTTCTTCTTCTTGTTCTTCGGCTGAAAATGTTGGCAAATAATGCAACTAACAGGCATGTACCTACATTGATTGTGTAACTCACGTTCATCTTTTTTAGTCATCTTGGCGATGTACGCATGGAAGTCGATTTCTGCAGCCTTCACGTAGATATCATCGAGAAAGTCACCGAAATCAGCGAATTTGTCCAGCACTATGCTTCTGCCGCCCAAAGCCGCCGAACCGCCCACCCGCTGCTTGAGACGCAGTTCGCGATTGCGGGCCTCGAGGATCTTCTCGCGACGATTCTCCCTGTCAAACATCTACAAAAGCAACACGCATCAAGACAAAACCCCCAACCCATCGACGATTTGTGAACTCACCGCCGTCAGCAGCGCTTTATCGTTCTTCGCCGAATACGATAGATGCTCGCACATTTCCACCACGTACGCCGTGCCTCGTTCGCTGCCGACCGCCGTCAACCTGCCCCCCTCGTTGGCGCGTATGCTCGTCAGCGGCACATCGCACACCTTCACGCTGAGCGTGGCGCGCTCCTGGCTCTGCAATATATCCCACACGTCGACGATGCCATCCGAGCGACACGTGAAGAACACCGAGTAGCGCGTCGGACTCCACGTCGCCGCCAGCAGGCGCGCACGATGGTAATGCGTCCACATGAGCGCGCTCTCCTTGCAGTCCTCCGACCAGATCTTCGCCGTCCAATCGCCGACGGTAAGGAAGTTCTTGACGAAAGCCGGATTGCGCTCCAACGCCAGCACCGGCCCGAAGTGCGCCGCATATCGGCCAATCATCTTCTCCTGCGGCAGTTTGCCCTTCTTGTTGCCGCCGATCACGTAGCCCGTCTCCGTACCGATCATGAAACGCGTCGGAATGGTCGCCTCGTACTCGAGCACCGAGCAGCCGAGTGCGCGTGCCAGCACCTGCTCCTCCTTCGTCATGTCCAGGATGAGCGTTTCGAGTGGCATGTTGAGCTTGCGCGTGTCCCACCACTTCACCATGCCGTCGGTGGCGCCCGTGAACAGTTCGGTGCCGCTCTTCGAGTGCACCCAGATGAGATCGTGGATGGGATCGAGGTGGCTCTCCTCCATGAGCGAGTAGCCCACCGGCTCGGTGCTGGCGCGCACATCCCACACCGCGAACTGCCCGTTGAACTGGCCGCTCGCCAACATCGACGTGTCGCGCGGATTGTACTCGATGCACACGGACTGGTTGGGCGGCGTGAGCACCATCTGCGGCTGGTTGGGGTTCTCCAGCTCCCAAATGTAGGAGGCGTTTGCGCCCGGTGCAATCGCCGCGTGGTAGATGAAGTTGCAGTGGGATACGACTATCTTGGAGCAGTCTTCCGGATACCATGAGATGTGGGTGATGGGTCGAGGTACGGGTAGCTGATCGGAGAAGACGTTTACGGTGCGTGCGCTGCTCGCCTCGACGAGGGGCGTCGATTCCACGTCCGTGTAGTATTGCTGGTAGATGTTGATTGCGTTGTTTTGCAAGATACAGTCTTCCATGTTCTATCAACGTGCAATTATGGTAAGTCTTAAGTTACTGATTTGGTGATTACGGATACTTTGCATAACTGCGCTAAGATGTGCGGATAGCCTTCGTCCTTCTCGACCTTCCTGCGATATCGCTTTGTCTGCTCCTCATCGTTGATATTGACATCCTTCGGCCAACCACCTTCGACGTGATTAACGCCAGCGTTTGCATATTCCGCGCGGTAAGTGTTGAGCTCGTGCTCCGCTTGCGTGGTCGTCACTTGGATTTCGCGTTGAACTGGATCTCTTAGTTAATTGAATATTTCTCAGTGAGTATTATTGCAAATTGTTGTTGACTTACCGGTAGATGTATTCGCGCAAATATTTGCGGTTTGCAATGTAGTTGTCGATGAGTTCTGGGCCGCGATCGTTGAACATGCATTGCTTGCCGAATTCGCTGCGTTTCTTCTGATAAGTGTAAGATAGTTCCATTTTGATGCTGTCTACAGTATACTGGTATAATTAATGTATATTTGCGTGGTAGAAATTGGGCGAATTATAAATTAATCAATAACTGATTGATCTAACAAGTCGTCAGGGCGATTTGAAAGTTTACATTGCGCCCTCTTTACATGTTCCATCATAATCATCTTAACCTCTAATTGAAGTAACAACAAACATTGCAATTTGCAATACATATTTATTCAATATTTCTTCTTACATTAATTAATAATCGTAATTAACAAAGTAAACGGTAAATCTGTCATTCATCCATTCTGGAACTGGTTATTAAACGCCCTTAAAATGAGTGATTTAATTGACGATAAAGCAGAATCACCAAAAATTAAATTCAAGAAGCCTGGCAACAAAAACCTTCGTCGTAAATTAAAAGACGAATCCGATGAGGATAGCGATGATGCCAGGTAAAACTCATTCACTCAATTGATAGAACCTACCTAACATCTCTTTTTTCAGACCCAACATAGATGATCTGAAAGAAATCCAAAACCTACGTAAGAGACCTCATGGAGTCAATGTTATTGGCTTAGCATTAGGCACAAAAGTATCCAATGAGGAAGAAATGAATACAGTAGGTTTGCTCCTTAGCTCATAAAAAAACCTTATTAATCATACTAATTCATCACACTAATTTCAGAAAGATCCATTTAATACCCAACTGGGTGGCATGATAAACATGCAAGCATTAAAATCCGGCAAGATAAAAACGGACGACGCATACGACACCGGCATCGGCACGCATTTCTCCGTGGAAACCAACAAACGCGACGAGGACGAAGAGATGATGAAATACATTGAGGAGCAGCTGGCCAAGCGTAAAGGCGGCGGCAACTATGATGAAGCCGATGCATCCGACAGCAAAGACGATTCCTTACTGTATAAGAGTCCCGAGGAGGCTGCGTTGCAAGCGGTGCCGAAACACTTGCGAGAATCTTCGGCTCAACGCTCAGAAGAGATGTTATCGAATCAAATGCTCAGCGGCATTCCCGAAGTCGATTTGGGTATTGAGGCGAAAATTAAGAATATTGAAGCTACCGAAGAGGCAAAATTGCGTTTATTGCGTGAGAGTCTAAAGAAGAAGGATGGCCCTTCTCAGTTTGTACCTAGCAATATGGCTGTGAATTTCATACAGCATAATAGATGTAAGCTGCAAACTTATTTAATTTGATGGTATTGAATACAAACTTTTTGTTTTGCAGTTAGTATTGATACCGAAGGGCATAAAAGACGACGCCATGATCAGTTCAACGAAGGAAAGAACAACGATAAGAATAAGACTGATAAGGCAACTGATGACTTTCATTATGAACGGTTTAAAAAACAATTTAGGAAGCATTAGGTTAACACCCATATTTTTAACGGTATAAATAAAACATTTCCCAAAGCTTTTGCTTTTGTTATTATCAACAACATGGATAATAATATGAAACGATATAATTTTAATAGATCATAAATGTTTTATTGTTCGCAGGCAATATTATGCGGAAACGCAAGACGTTAGGAGGAAAGCATAGAATGGATCAGCGTTGTTAGCAGCTTGGCGAAGCATTCACTCTCCATTTCGTTCCACTTGACCCGATTCAAACCCGCCGATCGCACACCACACTTGCGCCATCGCAACGGATGTGTGTCGTGTGCGCACGCGTCCAGCGCGACTCGGTTAATCAATTGCGCTCCCGAACAAGGTTTGCATTTCGCCCACATTTTACCCAATTTTCAACAATTTACACCCATACACACCCACGCAATTCACCGCGAAACCATCCAGAGAACATTTCACACCGCCCCGCAAGTTTTGCCCATTTTTCTGGGTAAGCTGGGGAAAATCAGGGATGGGAAATTAATGAGGTCGTCTGTGGTGGGGGATGCTGATCAACACAATGTAGGGTGGGTTGGGCAAGGTAGCAAGGGATGGTGCCAACCCGCACCACGTGCGCGAAGGGTGGAAGGAAGGAGGAAGGCGTGGGTGGAAGAATTGCTCGCGCGCCCCTGACGTCGACGTTGGACGTCGAATTGAGTCGCGCGTGTGTTGACCGCGCGCGCGCGCAACACATACACCACCGATCCGTCGATCGTCAGGCTGTGTACGCGGAGTGGCCTACAGACCTACATTCCCAAGTGCGCGCCGTGCAACACGCTTCGCGTTCGCTGTTTGCGTTTCGGGAGCGCAGCCAGGCAGCAGGGCAGCAGCAGCAGCAGCGGCACGCTTGGTTCACCGTCGTCGGCGTGGTTGTCGCGCGCGCGAGTGCGGCGCTCTGTTTGTGTGTGCGGCGGCCCCGCGCCAGCAAACGCTGTTGTGCGGGCGAGCAAGCGCGAGAGCGAGCATAGGCGCATCGCATCGCGTGTGTGTTTGGTTGGCGTCGTCGTCGTCGGCGGCTTGTGCGGAAGGAGCGTAATTGCGCGAGGCGTGCGTGCGTGCGCCGACTGGATATTCGAAGGTCGGGGCTGTCCCCCTGGCCGCTGGACGTCAACGCGTTCCGTCGTCGGGGACGAGGCCGCTCTACGTCGCGTTGCGCGCGCGCGCTTGTGTGTGTTTGTTGCCTTTTGCATTTTGCGAATGACGTCGTCGCCGTGCGGCACCTCGCCGGTGGTGTCGTGTTAACCACCCACCACCACCAGCAGCTTCACAACAAGGCGGAAGCGGAATTCGGTGCAACAAGCCGGAGAGAGGAGAGCAGCAGCAGCAGCCCCTAGATGGACACGACGGTGGTGGCGCGAAGTGGCTTGTGACACTGTACCCTATCGTGTGTGCGCGGGACCGGGACAGGAAGAAGCCATGCATCAGGAGGCGACGATGACGAGCACTGTTGCCGCGTCGACGAGCTGCAGCAGCAGCAGCAGTGGCGGCGGCAGCGGCGGCGTCGACCAGCAGGACGTCGGGGAACAGACGACGACGACGACGATTGCGCTCGTCGCCGCCGTTGATGATGACGTCCACCTGGAGCTCGCCACCGATGAGGACGATGATAACGTGGAATTGGAAGTGCCTTTTTCCACCGGCTCCGAAGGTAAAGAACCCCACATGGTAACCCACATGTGTTTAACCCCCCCTGCTATTGTTGCATCGACAATGTTTTATTTATCTTTATTGTGTAATTGTCGTAATGCGAGCACTGTGGATTACGCGGTAAAGGGTTATTCCCTTCAAATATTTACGCTGATACAACGGTGCATAACAAAATTTCAATTTCATCATATAACATCCATGTTGATGAGATTTACATCGGGCCCATCATAGGCGCGCGCGGCGTTGCGTTAAAAGTGAAACATTCGACCGGGTTTGCGGTCGCCAGCCGTCCATCGCCGCGAACAAAACACAAACCTGTTCCGTCTCATTCGCTATTCATCGACAGCGGCGCGGCCGATGCTGGCTAGGCGCGTGGTTATGGTCGCGGTGCCGCCGCCGCCGCCGCCGCCGCCCGCCTCTGCCAAGTGCAGTGTGTCTGTGTGTTATGGAGGCTCGAGCGCGAGGCCCCGCGCGCGAACGCGCGCCACCATACCCACATATCCACTTATTACGTCGTCGATTCATTCCGCCTCGAACGCGAACGTAAAACTTCACGCAACGCCAGCCATGGCTGCGAACGCTCCCAGCAGCTCTAGTGAGCCCGCCTTGGTACAGTTGACGTCAAAGAAATTCGTCGAAATCTCTTTGCAATTTGTTGCTAAGCAAGCATTTCCTCCATGGCGCCCATAACACGCATTGCAAATTCATGTTGTGGTCACTTACATTGCCGATCATCACGCAATACTGTATGACAACTGTTTATGATTCATTTTGATGGGTATTGTACTTACTTATTATGCGGCTACTTGCATTTGTACTACTTCTCCACTTCCACACTAACTTTTGCTAGCGTTAACCGAGTTACAACGTGAAATAGAAAACGCGATAATATGGCCGGCCGTGGTGCGCTCATCGCGAAAGTGAGTTTGAAAGTGAAATCTTTCACATTGCGTCTTCTGCGGGACTATTATTATCGATGACTATAGAACGTCAACGACAAACAGCAGACAAGATTCAGACGAAAATGTATGCACTACACGCTGGATCATGCTTATTATCTGATTATGCATTTACAAGTCGTCGTCTTTAATGAGTATTCCTCGAGCGTTTCGATCATCACGCCCGTCGTCGTCGTCGGCCCATCCTCTTCGCGTTCTTTGTGTCATTTAAGCCTGAAAGCCGCCGCCGGCGCGGCGCAGTTAGCCCGATATGTTGTAGGAGTATGTAGTAGCTCATCGCACAGTAGGTTTTTGTTCCGTTTAGTCTGGTCGACGTCCGGTTTCGATGCACATCGGGTGCAGTCAGTTGAAACTGTGACGCGGATCTTGAAGTGTACGCATATAGAATGCGTTGCATTGCATTCAGCAGGAGAGACCCCCATAGTTCCTGTCCCCCGCTAGCAAGACTTGCATGATATATGTATTTGGTTTCGTATGGCATTTAAGCTTAATTTAACTCTGGCGACTGAGGGCGGGCGTAGCAGTCTACATGTCACAAAGAGGAAAGGCGCGCCATTGAGTGGGTGGTGGTGTTTTCATAGGAAACACTTGGTATGGAGGAGGTTTTGCTGCCCCATGGCGAAGAATACCGATGCACGCGCGGGATTCCGGGTCACTCGCTCACACGCGTGTCTACGGCCTAGTCTAGGAGGGTCTATTATAGGTCAGGTTCAGTTCAAGTGCAGGTGCAGGCGGCCGCGCTCGATGCCGATGCACTCGCTCGCGCAAGACTTGAAGTGGGAACGAACGCTCTATCTATATCTGCATTCTAGATGCTAGATATAAACTTTCCACCACTCGAGTGCAGCATCCGCATCACTCGTTTAACCACTTTGCGTTCTTTAACT